>VUQH01008794.1:10316-39830 GCA_015106775.1 Etroplus canarensis
AATAGAATTAACATTCATGATTTAAAAAAAAAAAAAACAAGTTCTTGCTAGTCTTGATATTTTTCCACATCACAAGAAACACCATAATGTGACTACTAAAGATTCGACTTTGAGCAGCTGCAGGTTCAGAACCACGGACAGCTCCACATTCCTTTAATCCAAGCCTGCATGCAAAGATGATAAACAAAACAGAAGAGCAGAGGTCTCCTCTGCCTCATTTGTATGTTCCAACTCAACCTGCCCACTGTGCTGTCACAAAATGTTGTTGTTCTCCAAGAGAGCCAATTAAAACACTGCCTTTACTGCAGCCAATAAACTCAGTGCTCCACCACCTGCCATGTTTACTCACATAGCAAACTGTGCATTGACTTCCTGTTAATTTTAGTGCTCCAAGTAGATATTATTTGTTTTTGTGTTTATATTATTATTACAGTGTTACTCAAAAGATGATTCCTTTAAGTTTGACTCACTGGGAGCCTGAGAATAAGATTAGTGGAGAAAAAAAACAATAATGCAGTCACAAATAGTACATATAAGACCTTGTTGTGTTCTTTAAGACATTCTATCCTTAGTCTCTTCTTCAGTTCAATCACTGCCCTTTAGCCTCTATATTGTTCTGCTGTATTGGTTCATTTACTGATGCATTATATGGACAAAAGTATTGGGCCACCTACATATACCTACAAGAGCTTTTATGAATTATATTTCAAAATCCATAGGCACTGATATGGAGTTGGTCACTCTTTGCAGCCATAACAGCCTCCACTCTTCTAATAAGGCTTTCTACAAGATCTTGGTAGTGTTTCTGTGGGAATCCTTGCTCATTTTTTCAGAAGAGCATTTATAAAGAAAAACAGAAACCAGTGTTGGATGAAAGGGTCCGACTTGCAGTCTCCGTTCTAGTTAATCCCAAAGGTCATTGATGGGATTGAGGTCAGGATTCTGTGAAGGCCAGTCAATTTCTTCTTCACTAAAGTCATCTAATCATGCCTTTATGGACCCTGCTTTGTACACTGGGATACAGTCATGCTGGAACAACAAAGAGCCTTACCCAAACTGATCTTACAAAGCTGGATGACTAGAATTGTCCAAAATGTCTTGGTAGGTTGAAGCATTGAGACTTCCCTCCACTTGCTAAGGGGTCCAGTTCAACCCCAGCAAAACAACCCCATAGTATTATCTCTCCTCCACCAAACTTTACAGTTGACCCATTGCAGTCAGGCAGGTAATGTTCTACTGACATTCACCAAACCCAGACTTATCCATCACACTGCCAGATACTAAAGTGTGATTTGTTAATCCACAGAATATGTTTCCACTGGTCTAGAGTCCAATGACGGCGTGCTTTACACCACTCCATCTGACACTTGGCATTGTGCTTGGTGATGTAAGGCTGCATACTGATGTTCTGGGATGCAATGAAACCCCCAGCAACAAAATACCTGATTTTAGTGATTGTGTGGTACGGCCGCCTATTCTGATGGCCCAAAACTTTAGTTGCATTGAGGTTACGTCATTTTATTCCAGTTTTAAAACACTGGAGAGAATGTGCAATTCAGCTATCACATTAAAAGCCACTAACAAGCCAGTTAAATGAGTGCAATAGGCATAGTTTACATTGTGGCATTGACAGTATATTAACGTACTACATTAACATGATTGTGTTAGACAATAGCTTTATGACAGAGTAATTCTACATGTTGTCATTGTCATAAAACCAATTTTGTCATGTCTTCAGGGGCCGAGGTTTAAACTGTAACTCATTTTACTTCCACAGAGGAAGGACAGCGCTGATTACTGATATACAGCTTGGATATGTAAATTGGATTCAAGTGTGAAAGGCTAATATATAAGAAGAAAATCCATTTCAATTACAGAAAGCACTTTTTGTTGATGGATCATTCTTATAACTATGTATTTGATAGTAAAATTTTTTTGTTCCTTGATTCAGGAAGAATCAAATGATATTGAAATTTTATGGCTGTGTTTCACAGACTAAGAACATTGACAGGTGTGTGGTAATCATAGGTATTTCCAGGATTTGTTAAATGCCCCAATGGGTATATTTTTAGTAATTGCTAAATGGCATGATAACATTTCCAACACAATAGCAAAGAACAACTATTAAATGTCACAGCTTATAATTTGCCACAATATTTAAAATCGATAAGAATAATTAGTAAGTGGCTTATAACAGATTACAATGTAATATGCTGTACCTACTAAACATGACCAAATTTACAATACACGACTACAGCTTGATTAACCACTCAGTCCACAGTGCTGACATGATCAGTGTCTCTGGCTTATCCCACCAAAGCACTATGAGCGCACTTCCAACCCCACTGTCAAAAAGGTTGGGATGCTGTAAAAAATAAAACATAAAAACACAATGCAACGATTGGCAAATCTCAAAAACATATATTTTATTTACAAAAGAACATAGAAAACATCAAATGTTGAAAGTGAGACATTTTACATTGTCATGAAAAATACTTGCTCATCTTGAAATTGATGACACAACACATCTCAAAAAAGTTTACTACTGTTTAGCATGTTCTCTTCTTATGGCAACAGTCCATATAGGTCTAGGAACTGAGGAGACTGGCTGCTGGACGTTTGGGAGAGGAATGCTGTCTCATTCTTGTATGATAGGATTCCAGTTGCTTGACAGTCTTGGGTCTTTTTTGTGGTATTTTGCTTTTTATGGTGCACTAAATGTTTTCAGTTGGTGAAAGGTCTGCTCTGCAGGCAGGCCAGCACCCAGGCTCTTCTACTATGAGGCCGTGCCATTTTAATATCTGCAGTATGCTGCTCAGTAATGTCTCGCTCACATATGCAAGGCCTCCCCTGAAAAAGATATCATCTGGAGGGGAGCGTATGTTGCTCTAAAACCTGTATATACCTTTCAGCATTGATAGTGTCTTTCCAGATGTGCAAGTTGCCAGTACCATAGGCACTAATACACCCCCATACCACCAGAGATGTAGGCTTTGTGAGCGCTGATAACAAGCCAGATGGTCCCTCTCCAATTAAGTAGTATCCATGAGGAAATAGTGTCCATGATTCCCAAAAATAATTTCAAATTCTGGCAACAGAACTGTTTGCCACTTTGCCCCAATCTATTTTATGTGAGCTTTGGCCTAGAGAATATGGCTGCAGTTCTGGATCATGTTCATGTATGACTTCTTTGCATGACAGAGCTTTAACCTGCATTTGTGGATGGCACAGCAAACTGTATTCTCAGGGCACAATTTCTGGAAGTGTATCTGAAACCATATAGTGATTTCCATGACAGAATCATGTCTGGCTGCAATGAGCTGCCTGAGGAAACAACAATCACAGGATCCAATACTGGTTTTCAAACTGTATCCCTTGCACACAGAGATGTCTCCAGATTCTTGAAATCTTTTGAAGGTATTTTGTGTTGCAGATGATGGAATATACAAAATCTTTACAATTTTATGTTGAGGAACATTATTCTGAAATTGCTCTGCAATTTGTAGATGCAGTTTCTCACAGATTGTTGAACCTCTGCCCATCTTCTGAGGGACTCTGTCTAAAGTGCTCTTATTATACCCAATCAAATTACTGATCTGTTGCTAATTAATTTAATTGGTTGCAACATGTTTCTCCAGCTTATTTTTTAAGTATCACTTACTTTTCCAGACTTTTGTTGCCCATGTTTCAAATATTTTTGCGATCTCTTGCTGCCATCAAATTCAAGATGAGCTAGTATTTTTCATGAAATAGCAAAAAGTCTCACTTTTAAAATTGCTATGTTTTCTATTTTCTGTTGAATAAAATATCGGATTTTGAGATTTGCAAATCATTCAGTTGTGTTTTTATTTATGTTTTAGATAACTTCCCAATGATTTGGAATTGGGGTTGTACTTATTTTTCCGCTATGATAATAAACAGATAAGTCTGCTGCCACAGAATTGAAGCTCTCAGAAACCTGAACCATGTACGTAAGTCAGTGCAACAACACAGTTGGATCATATGTTTCCCAGTTCAGCTGTCAGCTTGCTCTTTGGTGGCAGAGGCAGGAAAACTGCCATCTTTGGCATTACATAACTCTCCCATAGACTCAGTAGTGCCATGTCTCTTCTCTTATAATATCCCCGAGTGAGCTCTTTACCTCTTGGCATGATGACACTACACACTTCAATAGCATAGAGAGCAGCAGACTGCATGGCAGAGGTTTAAATAAGGCAGGTTCCACCTTCCATTTGGCAGTGAATCTGGAATAATGATTCCAAATTCATGGATTAGAAAGTGTTAATGAATGTGAAATAGACATACTTTTTTCACGTGACTGTTGTTTTTAGTTATCTAATATATAGAAATGACAAAATGTATGTTTATATGCAATTTGTTTAAATATATCACCTTTCTGTGTAGGCACTGTTTCAAATAGACTAAATTTGAAATGTATTTATTATTTATTATTTATTTAAATAAGTTTAAAAAGTCAACATCCATTTTTACACTTTTTTCTGTAAAAATTATTACAAAAACATGCTAAAGTGGTGTCCTCATAGGGGTAAACGATAATGATTTGAAAATGACACTTCTCAGTGATGGAGCACCCACAAACCTAATTCCATTTGCTGCACAGAGGAACAAAAGCGGTGGTAATTAGATTTTGGATGGGTGCACATCTCTCAGGCAAATGGAATATAGGATGTCAACATTTATACAAGACTGTTTCTGTAGTGAGAGGCCAGTGCTCCCTTGTTACTGGGAAACACACTTCTACCCTTAATGTCCAAAATATGTGATGGGCCTCTAATGAAGCCAGCTATACAGCACTTGTCCCAGTAGTTCTGATGCTAGAGTTTGATAAAGAAGTTGTGAGTAGAAACCTGACCAGCTTCCTGACAGTACCAACTCTGGAAGGATAAATTCAGCCACTGCAATGTGACAAATATCAATAAAAAATGTAAGCATAGCAGTACAGGTTGTGGCAAGTGCAAACTGCAACTACAGTTTCTTCACAGTCTACTGAAGCAAAGCAAGATATTGAAAAGTGTGAATATTCATTATTTTTCTATTGGGATAGTAGCACTGAGCTTTCCTCTGAAGTATTCTCCAAGCAAATAAAACTAACAGCTGTGACTGCAGAGGAACATCTGTTGGATTAAGTGAACAAACTCATCCAATTACCCTATCAAGATTGCCATGGGCATATATGCATGAAGAAAACACTGGCACGCAGTTGCAGTTGTTGAGGAAACTTTGTCACTATGTGCGTTATAGTCAATGCTCTCAGTTCATTCTCAGTTCAAGCTAAACCTTGGAAAGGCTCCAGAGAATGAAGCTGTCTAGGTCAGTAAGCATTGTTTATATGCTATGAGACACAGATGTGTCCATATAACAGAACTACCACCACGAGTGTTGCTATGGAGATGTTAAAGATCAAGGTAAGAGTGGCCGTACAGTATATGTCCTTGATTACATAAATCTATCACATGTCCCCAGCCTCCACGGCGTAGCACGATTTGTTTGTCTCCTAAGATGCCCTTATTGTGGTGTGCTTGTTACCAAGGTAACTGCTGTTTTCACAATGAGAATGTGTAGGATGCCAGAAGCAATGCCAGAATATGGTTCAATATAGATAACCCAGGCTTTACTTGCACGGTGCCACAGATTTGCTAAAAAATGGATATGTCCTACAAATGGCTCCAGTTATAGTAAGAGCATGCGGCCAAGTCAGTTGACTTCTGAAGGCATTTCTTCTCAAAGCAGATGAAAAAAGGCCATTCAGACTGCTCCTGTGAGAGAAAGAAATGTTGTGAATTATGGATTAGGATCTGTATGAGACATGCTGTATATTTTGTGTGCATGGACAATCTGAACCGCAGGCAAAATTGCACCTCTTCTCAAACGTTACATAAGCTCCACTGGGTCATGAAAAACATTTTCCCCAACAAGTTTAGAGTAAATTGAAAAATGATGAAGTAAGCTTTCTAAGAATCTACCTTTCAATTTCTTTGTTGCTCTGCCTGCAACTGTTAATAAATTATTGAGACTATATTAGTGATTAAAGAATGGGCCTTGCTTTGCTGAGAAAATCAATACAACTCTGGAGTTTGTCCAATACGCTCTAGCAAGGAGATGATTATCCTAGCTTATCATGGACTGGGAGCTGGAGGAAATAGCTCAACTGGATCGTTCAAAAGTTCTAAATATGCCTATAACCTTCACTAAAACCCACATGAAAATATTGCTTTACATAACCAGCATTTTGATTTCCTGTAAATTCTGGAAAAATCTTGTCTTGTAAAATTTGTCACTAATATACACTATGTGGACAAAAGCATTGGGACAAACCTTTTAATTATTGTATTTCAGTCCCACTGCCACAGATGTATAAAATCAAGCACTTAGCCATGCAGTTTGGCTTAACGAGCATTTGTGAGAGAATAGGTCATTCTAAAGAGCTCAATGAATTTTAAAGTGGTGCTGTAAAAAGGTACCACTGTTGAAAAAAGTCAGTTCCTGCAGTTTCTTCCCTCCTGGTTATTGTACTTCCAACTGTAAGTGGTATTATTTCAAAGTGGAACCATTTCAGAAAAACAGGAACTCAGCTTTGAAGTGATAGACAATGTGAAGTTCCAGAGCAGGATTGCCAAGTGCTGAGGTGCAATACTGAATAAAAGTTCTGCTTCCAATGCTTCTTCAAATGCTCTGCTGACTCAGCAGCTGCAGAGTTCCAAACCTCCTCTGGCATTAACACCAGCACAAAAACTGTACTGGAAGCTTCATGGCATGGATTTCCATGGCAGAGAAGTCTTCTGATGGCATAATGTGTAGGTAGACCAATACTTCTGTCCATATAATGTAGCTCTGCATGAATGTTTATTTGCATTAGAAATCACAAACATTTTTAAAGTTAGAATAAAATTTCATTCATTGTGATTTCAAAATCCAAGAGTTATGACAAACAAGATGGTCAGTCTGAGGCTTCAAAACAGGTCTTCATAAGTCACTGGGGAATGTCATGGTCACAATGTCCATCTTAATTTCCCCCCGGGGGATTAATAAAGTATTCTGATTCTGATTTTATATAAACTCACCGGCCACTTCATCAGGCACCTTTTAGATGATAGTACTACGTTGGATCTTCTTTTGTCATTACAATTGCCTTGACTCTTTCAGATTTAGATTCAACAAGGTGCTGGAAACATTCCTCAGAGATTTTGGTCCATATTAACATGATAGTCTCACACAGTTACTAGAGATGCGTCAGCTGCACGTCCACAATCCACCACAACCCAAACGTGATCTGGTGACTGTGAAGATCATGCAATGAACTCGATGTCATGTTCAAGAAACCAGTTTGAAATGACTTGAGCTTTGTGACGTGGCACATTATTCTGCTGGAAGCAGCTATCAGAAGATGGGTACGCTGTGGTCATAAAGGAATGGGCATGTTCAGCAACAATACTTCAACACCACCAGCCTGAACTGTTGATAAAAGGCAGAATGGATCTATGCTTTCATGTTACATGAAATTCTGACCCTACTTTGTCACACCAGAAATCATGAGTCATCAGATCAGGCGATGCTTTTTCAATCTTCTGTTGTCCAATTTTTTTGAGATTGTGTGAATTGTAGCCTTGATTTCCTGTTCTTAGCTGCCAGGAGCAGCACCCCATGTGGGCTTTTGCTGCTGTAGCTCATCTGCTTCAAGGTTCAAAGTGCTGTGCCATTCTGATGCTCAGTTTGAATTTCAGCACATTGTCTATATGCCTAAGAAGGCCAGATTTGATAGCGTGGTCTAAAACCATGTTTCCATTGCAACGTGTGTGATCCCATCTTCAAATGGTGTCTAGCTTGACTTATCTGTGTTTGCAGTCATTCTGTACACTGAAAAAGGCCTCATATTACCTTGAATATATATTAAAATTCTACAAGAAATTACTATTTTCAAGTTTTTATTTTAAAATGCCACCTTTTATTTAATCTGTTACCTAAATTTTGTCTGTAATTTTATATCATCATTTTAATGATTAATTTTTACCCATCAAGCTGAGTAATACAGATAATATAGAAAATAATAAAAAGTCTGCACACCCCTCTTAAAATACCAGTTTTTCTGATCTGAAAAAGAGTGGCGCTTCAATAAATCACCTTTATTTAATGTGACCTATAACCTGTGCAATTCCATTTAAAAAGAAACAAATCTTCTTAGGGGAAAAATATAAAAAATATACAAAAGGGGGTTGCATAAATGTGCACACTCCAAAGCTAATATTTTGCTGAAGCACATTTTGCTTGCCACCAATTAAAGTGACTCTGATTAATCCAAAATATAGTTCAACTACCCTAACAGGATTTTCCTGAAAATTACCTAGTTGCATCCAGTAGCAACTGGGTAACTGAGAGCTGACAAAGCATCAAAAGGTTCTTATTGTTCAAAGGTATTAGAAAGGAGAGGGGTACAAAAAATTCCCACAGCATTACATATACCACAGTGAAGACAATCATCAAGAAGAGGAGAAAATAAGGCACCATAGTGACATTACTGAGAGCTGGAGGTCTCTAAAAAATTGACGAAAAGATGAGACAAAAACTGGTCAGGGAGGCTGCCAGGAGGCCTACAGCAACACTGACGGAGCTGCAGGAATTTCTGGCAAGTACTGGTTGTGTAGTGCATGTGACAACAATCTCATGTCATAGACCATGTCTGGACTATGGGGTAGAGTCGCAAGATGGATGTGTTTTCTTATAAAAATATCAAGGTCCAGTTAAATTTTGTTTTTAAAAAAAACAAAAAAAAATACCATCAGGTCTCCCAAAAGCATGTGAGAATATGTGTTATGGCCTGATGAAACCAAGCTTGAACTTTTTGGCCACAGTTCCAAAAGAGGTGTTTGGCACAAAAACTGTGCATCACCAGAAGAGCACCATACCCATGGTCAAGCATGGTGGTTTGAGCATCATACTTTGTGGTTGCTTTTCTTCACCTGGAACAAGGGCTTTACCCAAGGTGGAGAGACATTTTAACGGTTCCAAATACCAGTCAATTGTGGCCCAAAACCTTGTATTACAATGACTCCAAGAAGACATCCAAATCAAAAAATCATGACTGGTTGTGAGTAAAAACTGTTGAGCACTCTGCTGGATCTGGATCAGATGCTCCTGTACCTCTTCCCAGATGGCAGGAGAGAAAACAGTTAATGAAAGGGATGTTGGGGTCCCTGGTGATCTCTGTACCCTTGTGCGCACCAATCTGCTTTTAGGGCTTCTTCAGGGACAGGAGAGAGGCACTGATAATTTTTTTGGCTGTCATCACTATTCTCTTGAGCTGTTCTTGTTACCAGGCTTTGCAGCTGCCCAATAGGTCCAGATGTTTTCAATGGTGCCTCTGCAGAATGTGGTGGGGGGCTGAATAGGGAGACCTGTCTTCTTGAGTCTCTGGAGGGGATGGAATCGCTGCTGGATTTTCTTGTTGATGGCTGCAGTGTCAAGGTTGGTGATCAGATTGTCTGCTAGGAAGACTCCCAGGAACTTACTGTAAAACTGCAAACCCTTTCTACAGCAGCACCATTAATGGTCAGTGTTGTGTGATGGAGCTTACCAGCCCTCCTGAAATCACCCACCATCTCCTTTGTTTTGTCTACATTGAGGGCCAGGTTGTGATGTCTGCACCACACTGTCAGCCTCTGCACAGCCAGCCTGTACTCAGACTCACCACCACTGCTGACCTGGTAATAACACTGCCACAGGCTCCACTTTTATTAACTGCCCTGTTTCTGTTTTTCTTTGTGGTTACATTTTGCTTACTGTATTAATTTATTTCTGTTCATTTTCTGTTCAGGAGCAACATGCTGAATGCAGACCAGACCATAATTCATCGTCTTTGGAGGGTCTGGAGAACTCAAGAACAGCTACATTTTGTAATGTGGGAATATCTGACGATTGCAGATAACTCATGCCACACCCTGGGGGGAAAGTTACATTCAGTTTTCAGATATCAGAATAAAACCTTTTTACTCTATTTTAAATGTTTAACATGCAAATACTGATCATATTCAAATGATTTCAAATGATTTGCTTTTTTCATTTTTACAGATTTTTAAAAAGTTTCATCAAAAACTAAAACCTATTGTGTAATATATTTTCCTGTTTTATACCCAGTTTTGAACAAAGTTTATCCTTGATAAGCTAACTGCCTCCATTGTCAGCAGTCAGACTGAGAATCAGCAGCAGTTTGTGACTCTCCATGTATTAAAATGAGTTATGGTCAGAGAGTGATACATTTTTGTAAAACATGATTACATGGCATTGTTTGACAAATGTAAACAGTCCCCAAATAATGCTTTTTTTCTGACAGTATTTTCATAATCTTCAAATACTGGGTTTAATAAAAATATTTTTTCAGATATTTAAATTTAAATCTCAGTTACCCTTTTGTAACCTTATAACTGAGAGGCACAAAAAAGGTGAACTATGAAATGTGTTTGAATTAGGGCTGCAACAATTTGTCTAATAAATCAAATCATTTGATTACAAAAAAATCCTTGGATGAAATTCTTTGCTTCCAGGCTAAGAGGGTTGGAGTGCCTGCCCCTTTTACCCCTTGACCCCCAAAGTACCCTTGTGTTAATTTTTTTTTTTGGTGGAGCAGGTCTTCCTGTTGTTCAGAATCAGAATCAGAGTCAGAGAATCAGAGTAACAGTTTAGATTTTTTTTTTTTTTACAACAGGTTCAGTAGCAACAGTGCTCAATGTTTAAGGATGTTATTAATGTTTGAACTTAAATTGATGAGGTGGAAAACAAAGAATACAATCTAAATTTCTCATCCATTATTCGATGAATTGATGGATTAATTAATTACCAAATGAACTGATAGTTGCAGCCCTAATTTGAATAGACATCTTTCATATATCTTGTCTGTAGTCTTTATCTACAGTATATGAATGCAACTCAGTTCTAACATGGTGGAAGACCTATTTTATATTCAGAAACTTTCAGAAACTCAGAAAATATGGGCAGTATTTTGACTTCAAGAGCTGATTCACATCTCTGAAAGGATATTCAGCAAAAAAGGCCATGCTCATCATGCTTTAAAGACCTTTGTCATCTGTGGAAATGCAGGGGACCTGGCAGCTGCCAAATGCAAACTAGAAAAGTAATGTTTTGTTTAAAAGTAGTGACTGAGCCCACTTTGTGTGACTACAAATTTGTACATTTTGTTCCTGCAGTTTTTGCCAACTGACATAAAGAAATACTGCAGATTGGGATGATACAGTGTGAACTGGTAATGTCAGTCAGGCTGTATATGTTTAAACTACTGTAAGTGTTCAGTATTGGAAAGCATAGTAAATGTGCTGTCTAAAAAACAGCATTATTTCATGTTTTATAGATGCCTTGTGTGAAGACAAGAAGTATCCCATGTGAAAAATGCAGTAAATACATATTAGAATGGTAGTGTGATAGTAGATTCAAGAGTAATTCTACTTAATTACTCTTGAATTCCATGCATGTTTTTTCTATGGCAGAAAAATGCTAGTAGAATTCACTTAAACATTTTTGATTAAAATCAATACTAAGTAAACTTTACTTGAAAATATCCTGAGCAAAATTTACAAAGAAATTCTGCATGGAAATTGTTGCCTCGGTTTTTTTTTTAAGTAAATGGCACTCCAAATATTGTTCAATGTACCAACAACCACAGACTAAACTAACGCTGTTGCAGCTGCTCATACAGTCCCAAACACTCAGGACTGTAGACCAAATCAACAACAAGGTACTTAACCACAGAGGACAAGTGATTCACTGAATAATTCAACTCAATCGGGCCAGTTTAAACATTAATGGGTGAGTGGGAGTTCCTCCTGGCACCTCCCTGGGGACACACAGTACTTGAGGAGACACACTAATTGCTAAGTCTTGTCCAGTAGAAGTCTTTAATTAATGTGAGTAGAGAGTGCTGGAGCTTCCTTGGAGCTCATTGTTGACCTTTGAAGGGTGGCACAGGGTGACAAGCAAAGTAGTCCCTTATGGCCTACTTTCTCACACCCCTGTTAAAATTACATGGAGGGATACTTCCCTTGACTGCACAAAGCCATATTAACTGAGTCAGTTCTGATGTTTGAATCAGCACGTACTATTAAGTTGCATGTACTACGATTGATAAAAGGCAAATCCTGGTATCTTTAAATCTGTCAATACCCATAAATGACATTTATGGACTTTTGTCTCTCCTCAGTACTCACTGAAAGCACAAGGATATTATATTCAGTAGATATCTCAACCTAGGTTCCAAACCAGGTGTCATCTGTTAAAAACCCATTAACACCACAAATAACAGCTCATAAATCAGAAGTGTGACAAATGAAATAGCCTTGGTTGTTTTTTTCAGTAAAGAAAACCCCATCTGTTCAAGATGACAAATCAATATTATCAGTGAGAACAAGTGAAATGGTTTCATTGCTTGCAAGAGTGGAAAGAGGTGAGCATTTACTAAACATGGTCAGTTCACTTGTTAGATAGTTGCTTTTGGTTAGAAAGTTACAGGATCATTACAGTGGGAAATATTTAATCGCTAATAATTTTTGTGTCTCCTGCCACCTGCTTTTTGACAAGCTCAATTTTGTACTTGATGCAGTGACAAGTTTGAGACTGTATGGATGAGCGGTTGTCATATTTTGGCTAGAAGTTGTCTGTTAGCAGTGTTTGCCCTAGAACAGGGGTCCTGAACCCATGGCACTGGAGCTGCATGCAATTCTTTTACCCATCTCTTGTGGCTCCCTGTGGCTTTCACCAAAAAACTGGATAAATATGAATATTATCCAGTTAATTTTACTACATTTCAATTGAGGTGGCTAGTATGGGTGTATATATATACAAACAAGTATATAACTAATAGTACAGTATAAGATGGCATTAAAAGACTTAAATATATTTTGAGGCTTCACGGAGATTTTTTGGTCTTTTTGGTCTAGAACTGCTTAAAATAGCTTTTCTGATAGTCAAGGTTGACCTAGAGTTACTGTTGTCTGCTTCAATCTGTGTGTAAGGGCAGGGCATGCATACACAGAGGGGTGTTTGTTTGGGTATCTTTGTGGGAACCCTCAAACAGGCCTTTGAAAGGCTACAAAAATGACACCTGGTTGGTCTAAAACTTAAACAGAATCTCACAAAAGGGTTTATTTTTCAGCTCTGGTTTATTGTAAAAAATCCCTTCAGTCACTCAGTCATGCAAGCCACAATCTGCCTGTTCTGCAAAGCCACATTTTGAACAGCCACAAACACAAACACTCATGCCTTCAGTGGGTGTATCTGTCTAGTTTTTAAAATAGTAGCTTAGAAATTAACTCCATGTGATTTGCTTAAGTATCAACATTACTGATGATTCAGTATACTGCTCATTACATATATATATGGATGATCATTTGTTGATCATGAATAAATGATCAACATGAATAAATCAAGCTCTACTAAGCTGGTTGTATCTTTGATAAATACTTTCCCCAAACACCCCTGCATTCCTTCAAAAAATTCATATTAAAGCTGCTACTACTCATATCCTTGCTCCTAGGCATAATTTAAAGCCATGCAGTTTAGCTATAGTATTAGAAAACAATGTAAAACCATTTGGCCTTCACAGAAACAGAACGACCACATTTAGCAGACAAAGTGGTGGTTTATGTAACTGTGTGGACTAACCTGAGTAATCACGCTGCCGAGTCATTAAACTGACACAAGTACAATGAAGAGCCCTCACACCGACACTTCCCCTCCCGAAAAACCATTATCACCATAATCACTGCCTCCGCTCCGCAGGTCTGCCTCCCATCAAATTCATGACCCACCCACCCCACACCTCCTTGCACTTCTGATCCTGCTGACGTCAGCTGCTTCCCCGGCAGCTTACAATCAATTGCATGCAACCTGAATCTGTTGTTGGGAAACCAACTGATCATCATCCTCCTGATCTTCATCATCGTTACCACCACCACCATCATAATCCTCTCCTTTTTGTTCTATATTCAAGCTTAAGAAGTCAATTATCTCTTGTTGTTTTTGAGGAGCCACTTTATTATATGGGCTGATCAGAGAGCCTCTCATGAACTGAGAAAACCATCACTGAAAACTGGTACTTGGGAGATGCTTTAGAGTCCTTGATCACAGATGCTTCACCACTGGTACAACAGAGGTTACTGAGAAATATTGTGAAGGCTCCAGTTGGTCCAGTGTGCAACAACAGAGCAAGAGGAGTCTCACCAAAACAAATGATCATCCAACCTATGCTTAAAACACACTCGTGACTGTTTATGAGATAACCAGCAGCAGAATTTTAATAGTGTTTTTGCAGGTAGAAAAGCATGTCAGCAAAAAAAAAAAGAGAGAGACAATTAACACCTTTTACCACCTTTTATTTGGCTTCATGTAGCTAGGAAGGCAAAGTCCATGGCTTCTATTGGCTCTCACATTGTGTTCCCTACTGTTAGCATATCATATGATAAGACACAATTAATAAATAAATCTTATTCTCACAAAACAAAGTATTTTCCAGAGATAAATAAGAAGATCAATACCATTCTTATGTTTGTGCAGTAGGGGGGATTAATTTAGCCTAGATTGGAAGCAGTGGGAAATAGCTAGCCTTCCTCAAAATATGAATGATCAATCTGTTAAAAAGCACATCATATCATAAAAGGTGAATAAGGTCATGTAATAGTGTTATGTATAAATGCTATTTATATTAGTAGAGTCAAACTCATATATTTTCATTTCTGCTTTATTTTCATAGTGCTTATAATATACACCCCAAACATTCCAAACCTGCTGGCTATCTACCAGGTTAAAATGTATCTACTTCCCAGTAAGGGCATATTTTTGCATACAGGTGAAAGGCAACAGGCCAGTTTGTAAACACTGAGCTGCATCCTAGCAGAACCATGGAAACTCAGCTTTTGCCTACAACACCTGTGCAGTATACTAAACACAGTTACTGTCTCTTGGCTCCAGCTTTCTAATTTAAAGCACAGATATACAAAGCCTATAAAAAGTATTCACCCTCCTTATATTCTCCCCAAGGGGTCTCCGCAGTGGATTAATCCGCATTGGTAATCGGGCAAAGGTTTTATGCCGGATGCCCCTTCTGACACATCCCAAGTAAAATAAATGTTTTCATAAATAATTACCTCTTATGACAGTATTTAGTAGAAGCACATTTGGCTGCAATCACAGCCTGTGTGGATATGTCTAGCCACAAATTCATGATTAGATTGAGATCTGGGCTTTGACTTGTCCAATCCAGAACTTTCACCTTGTTATCTTTAAAAACTTCTGTGTAGCGTTTGCTGTGTGCTTTGCACTTTTGTCTTTCTGGAAAATAAATCTTTTCCCAAGCTATGGTTCTCTTGCAGACTGAGTCAGATTATCTTCTAGGATTTGGCAATATTTTTCTGTGTTCACGTTATCTCTACCTTTACAAGCCTTCCAAGGACTGCTGCTGAGAAGCATCCCCAGAACATGATGCTACCACTGCCATGCTTTACAGTGAAGATTGTGTGTTTGTGGTGATGTGCAGTATTTGGTGTTTGCCAAACATAGCCTCTAGTCTATCTATTCTCTAAGTTGCTTGGAGCATTCTTTTCATCCTCATGTTGTAATTGTAGCAGGAATACTGATGAACCAGAGACTGGACCTCCCAGACACAGGTGTTTTTATACTACAATCACTTGACACACATCAGCTGCACTCAGGTGATTTCCATTTCACTAACTGTGACACTGCTGGAATTAACTAGCTGGACCTCTGATGAATTAGACCAGTCCCTTTAAAGGGAGTGAATATTTATGCAAACATTTATTTGACATTAAGTTTGTAAAACTTTTTTTTCACTTTGAGATGAAAGAAGCTTTCTTTTGCAAATTCTTGTCAAAAAAGCCAAATTAAATTGACAATGATCACATTTATTAAAGCAAGAAAAGGGTGAAATATTCAAGTGGGGTGAATACTTTTTACGGGCCTTGCAAGGAGTGGTGTTCAACTTCTCTTCTAACTATCTATGTACTTAAGAAGATGTATAAACTCATTTTGTTAAATGGTGAATGATTCTTTTTAGAGCAAATATTTAGCAGTCCATATACTACTACTATTACTACTACTACTAATTATAATAATAATAATTTACTCCATTGTTTTTTGATTTTCTGTTTAACTTCAAATACAGGGGTGGGACTAGAGGGGGGGACCAAGGGTGGCTTTGCCCCCACCCTGATATTTGACTGCCCTCTCTTGTTGCCCTACCAATTTGGTGTTGTCATGGCAATGCAACCATGAGGATGATAAAGAGGTCTAGCATCCCATTCAACTGTGAAAAGTATTGTCCTCAGTGCATCACTGTAAATGTATAACTATATAAACTTAAATGATATTACATGCAGTAAAAAGTATTGGTTTAATTATAGCTGGAAAAGAATAAGTTGTTGCTCCCATATACCTCACAGTGGTTTGGTACACTGTCTACGATTCCTGAACTCCTTTACTTTGTAAACTGTAATACAGTAAAATTAAACATATCTAATATTGTAATCAGACTAGAATTTACTAGCTCCATTAACTTACCATTAAAACCTGTGCTTCAGTGAGGCTTCTATAGTATTACTGGGCAGCTATGCCACCTAATGCCTGTTTATGGAGGCAGGCGGTCTGTGCACATTAAAATCATTCTACCTCGCAAAATTTTCAACCAGTTTTCAAGTGCTTTTGTTCAGTTTTTTATTTCTGAAGTAATTTTCTGGTTTCCCATGAGCCCCCTCACTGCTTGTTGGAGCCAGCTGCGCCACCCCATTTTAAAAGATCTGAAAATGCCCCTGCTCAAATGCATAAAAAATCCTATATTAAGCCATATAAAATTATGTGCATATACTGATTTGCTACATGAACCATCCAAACAGAAATAAAAGATTTGAAAAAGTGTTTTTATTTTGACCAGCTGCAGCTTTGCAGATCTGTGTTGACTTACACAATGTTGCAACTGTGTCAGGAGGATTAGTTTGCAGATTTATCTTATTTCCTTTCACATATTGAACAATGGGTCCTCAGTGAACCATGGATATCAGTTTTAAACATAAACCTCAAATAAAAAGAGACACTGGGCACTGTTTGATGAATCACTCTATTGTGGATCTTGGATTAAGGACAGCTGGAAATATTGCCAAAATGTTTTAGTTGAAAGAGGGTATTTAGAGTTTCTGTTTTCAGCAAATGTACTTTCTGTGTGGCCAAAAATGCAATAATCTGTTAATGAAATACTAAATGGCAGGATCCAAAACATCTACTCAAGTGACGTATTTATGCAAGCGTGTAATTTCTGAATCCGTCTATTGTCTTTATTTAGTCAGGATTTTTATTAGCGTACTCTGCTGTGCATGTGCGCAGGCGAACTCAATGCCAGGGACCGTGTTGTGTTCATTTATTAATAATTTCGTCATTCAGCTGTGTTTTTCCACTGCCTCCAATAACTATGGCAACCAGTCAGCAAAGTATTGAGGAGAGTCTGTGTCTGTTGTAAGGAAGGAAGGAAGAAAATATTTTCTAATATTTCCTTACAGCAGATGTTCACATGTGACTTTTGGCTATATGAAGGCAGTCCGTCTTCCCAGTCAATGGAGAGCTTCTCATATTCTTGTAAAAAAAAAAAACAACTTACGATCTGCCCACAAGCAGTCTTCAACCACATCTCACCACCTACCAACTGCTTGTAATGCAGACATTGTGTGGGGTGCAGTGTGCAGCAGACAAGCTCGGGAGGCTTAATTCACTTCTCAGCTCGGCTCACTATTACAATACATCTCATCACCCTGCAAGGTTATATTTTCATGCCTTTCAGCTCTTCTGAGTTTCCCATGACATCTACTATGTTGCTGACACACCTCTTAATCATTGGATTCAAGTGTTTCATTCAGTCCCATTGCCACAGGTGTATAAAATCAAGTCATGCAGTCCTCCTTACAAACATTTGTAAAAGAATGGGTTGCTCTAAAGAGCTCACTGAATTTGAGCATAGTACTGCAATAGGATGCCACTGTTACAACAAGTCAGTTCATGAAATGTCTTCACTCCCAGATATTCAGCAATCAATTGTAAGTTTTACTGTTGCAAACTGGAAGCCTTTAGGGACCACAGCAACTCATCCACGAAGTGTCAGACCATACAGAATAGGGTGGTTGAATACTGAGGCCCATAATGCGCAACAGTCGCAAACACTCTGCTGACTCACTAACTGTAAAGTTCCAAACCTTTTCTGGCATGAACATCAGGATAAAAACTGTGCGTAGGGTGCTTCAGCAGAAAAAATTTGAGGACGTGAAGATCGCAGAGACTCTTTTCAGGAAAATAGAAGACATGCAGAAAGTCTCAGGAGAGCATTCAGCTGAGCTCAGACTGGGGGAAAAAAACAAAACAGGAGCTCCACCAAATGCTCCAGGAAAAAGTACTTAAGGAACCAGAATGAAACTGAAAACCTCAAGAATCTCCAAAGCGAAGAGTTTAAACAACAACTCCAGAAAGAAAGGGAACTAAGGGCAAAGGCAAAGATAAAATCAGTTAGACATTTTTTCAAAGATTGGAAGAGGCCCAAATACTTACAGAGAAATGGTCAGCTGAAAACCAGAATCTCGTTGACAAGTGCAAGAAGGAAGAAAGGAAGTGTGGAGATGTGGTTAGAGACATTGCAGAGCTCAC
Source organism: Etroplus canarensis (assembly GCA_015106775.1). Taxonomy (NCBI): domain Eukaryota; kingdom Metazoa; phylum Chordata; class Actinopteri; order Cichliformes; family Cichlidae; genus Etroplus; species Etroplus canarensis. The sequence continues at coordinate 29,031 of VUQH01008794.1, forward strand.
TTAGAGGTTTGAAAATGAAATACTTTTGAGGGCCAAGGCAGAGAACTATGACATGGATGAAGACGTCCTGCCTAATGAGACGGAGCTTGTCATTTAATTTCAGAAACATAGAGAAGAATCATAATTCATCAATAAAGTGTTCAAATAATTAGTTTCTAGAGTATGCTAGTTTTACCTTTATGCTTTTAAAATTAATTTCCAACTTGTATAATGCATTAAGCAACAGATCTTTGATTGCCCTTTACACAGACCATTCCCCTAAGTTGGGGAATAGTTATGCTGATTGACAGGTGGGTGCCAATTAGGTAACTAGTTGTATACTAGTTGTCACCTCTGCTAATTCAAATCACTTTACTGAACCTCTTGACTACAGTATATTTGCAATGTTTGTGCCTTTTGGAGCATGTTAATTAAATTGTCAGACAAACAACAAGCTCTATAGTTAAAACTTGCTGGCTCAAGCTGCCCAAATATGTTCATTTCAAGCTCCAAAATCTCTGAATGGGGACACAATTCCACTGTTTAGACATCAAAACAGTAGTCCACAAGCCTGTGGGTGTCACCGCTGTAGCTATGTCCATCCTTTATATACAATCTCTGGCCTTTATTAGCAGCTCATTGGCTGTGGGGCAAGGACCTTAAAAATTGCTCAGTGAAGTGTCTGGGCATAAATGCAACTGACGCACATCAGAGCTCTCACAGGTAGCGGGGGGTCTTTGTGTCAAAAACAGAAGTTGCTCATGGAATGTCTCTGTGGACATTTGTGCCCCCCAGTTCCTACCACACAATCAACCTCAGATGCTCACCATTACATGAGGAGGTATATCAGAAGAACAGCACCCCTGTGGTTGCCATTTGTGTGGCTGTTGATCAGGGCTGAATAGTCAGCTATATACACTACAGATCTGAGTAATTTACCTGCAACAGGAAATGTGGCCATGCAAGAAACATAAAAAAAAATACTGTACTAAAACTGCATTTCAAAATAAAAATGTCAAAGCAGAGCGGGAGGTACATGTATTACAGGTTAGTAAGGTATCATATGACTTAGATTTGATTTGTGTGGTTACTTTTACATGTTTTAATTCAGCCTGTTCCTGCCTCATCAGTATTCAGTGTTTGTTAAATACCTAACTATATCTTCAACAACAAATCAGTGTTTTGAGCTGTAATTTTACTCTGGCAGAACAACAAATGCTTGAATCCTTTTTCTGCCCACGAGTCTGGCAGTTTCATGGAAACAATTTGCCCATTAATTTTAGATATTAAGAAGGCAGGATGTTTTTTTTTCTACTACAGCTCTGGGGCCACTTGTGTTTACCTCATTATAAATGCTTGTGGCTTACATTTTAACAGCTCTAAGCTCATTATTTTTAAAAGTTGGATAAAGGAGTTCAGATACATCTTTTTTTGTGTGTATCTGTATGTCTCTGGCTCAGCTGAATTATGTTTATGCACTAGTAAAACATGCTTTGAAGAGAAGGGTGAAAATTATTCCATTAGCACATTTCAAAACACCATGATTACAGGAACACAATATCCCATACTGTGTGCAAACCTACGACCTTAATCCTTTTCATCGGCTCTGGTTTTTTTCCTCTGTGTTGTTCATAAAATCAAAAAAATGCACATGTTCACAGGTGTCAAAATTTCATGGTCAGCATGAGCTGTTGTGTGTTTAATCTGCTGGCTTTATTATGCTCTTGCAGTCCTCATGGTCCCCATAGTGAAACACTGGCAATGTTTGTGTTTATTTGCTGCTAAATGTTCATGATCTTTTTTTTGTCCAAAGTTGTCCAAAGAACAACTCCAGACAAATGGTGAGTCAACTGAATAAATATACTGTACAGTATGTGACTTGGGCTTCAACCAAAAATATGTTTGGAGAGTGTAGCAGAGTGTTTTTATTCTCACCACCAACACCAGTCACTGAGCAGCTGGACTGCCTGAGGGATAAACAGTATTTGTGCCTGGAGGGCAGAAGCAAAAGAAAGACACGACAAGTCAACTGGGTCATAATATCAGAAGAACAGCGGTGAAGCTTTGAAGACTGTATTTGCTATGATTCTTAACATACTGTAGATTCTGTCAGAGAACTAGGAATAGGAATGCCAAGCGAAGAGATGTTGTATGGATGCAGTCGCACACAGGGCTCATGGCAACAGATCAAGAACAGAACTTAGCAATCGAGAAATACACTGAATGATGGATGATGTTCATCACTAGCACATTACAGGGTCTAAACTACAGTATGTGCATTATGAAAGTTTTTTTAATTAAGGTTGTTGGTAAGTAAGGTTGTATTTTACTGTAATGATAATAAGTCCATAAATGCAAGGTTCCAAATGAATCATTAATCAAATATTTGTATAAAACATGTAGTAATTTTATTATTGTTATATTACTGTCTTTTTCCATGAGTAGATGTGTTTTTGTGCCAGTGTGTGCATGTGTGTCCCGCCACAAGCCCCTTTTCTTTTAATGCTCGCAGTAGGGAGGTCCAGTGGTCTCTGCGGGGAGTTAGTGACTGACATTGTTCACCCTGTGGGGTTTTGCAAACTAAATCATTCTGTTCTCTACTACCTTGTTCTATAGTCTGTGCTCAGTATGATTCATCTTTCTGTATCATGGAGAACAAGGCTGGCATCAGCATCAGTACAAGCATGAAGAAAGTGTGTGAACAACCAGATTAATGGCTACAATAGTGTACAGTGTTTCTTGATTGCTTGAGGGTCCACAGTCAACCTGAGCAACCTTAATATTGCAAGCGGAAATGAGCCGACCACTCAGTAGCCAAAATCACTTGCTAATCTTAGGCACATTGCTGTGTGTGTGCACCAAAGAAACACAAAGATCCTCACACCCACATATGTGTATTTCTCTGTAACTTTGTAGCTAAAGATTTGTCATTCCAAGGTCCAGTGGCCTAGGCATTTCCTCTCCTTCATGTTTCAGTAAACAATATCCTTCACTTTCACTGGTCGTTACCTCTGTTGCTTGCATCAAAGTTGATATAAATCTAAGGGTCTGTCCTCTTTGCATGACTGATATTTGACCTGTGGTGCTACAAGTTGCTAAATTTTATTGCCCTTCCATGGTCTCTGGCTTCACATCACAGCTAGCCTTTTACTCTGTGTAGTTCCTTTCAGCCTACCTATAATGTAGTAGCCTACATTCACTGGTTACATCATTAGATACACCTTGGTGATATTGGATTGGACTCTCTTTTGCCTTCAGAATTGCCTTCCCCTAATTTTTCATGACACAGATTCAACAAGGTGCAAAACATTCCTCAGAGCTTTTAATCCATACTGACATAATGATATAATGCAGTTGCTGCAGATATGTCAACTACACATCTGTGATATAAATCTTCTGTTCCATCACATTCATACTGGATTCAGGTCTGGTTACTGTGAAGGGCATTTGAGGCCAATGAGTTCACTGTCACGTTCAAGAAACCAGCTTGAGAAGATATAAGCTTTGTGACATGGTACGTTTTTCTGTTGGAAGCAGCCATGATGGGCACATTCTGGCCTATTTGATGACAGAGGTCAGGGAAGAAATTGTTGGACAGGACGGTAACAGGAATCCAAATAAACACTCGTTACAACCAAGGTGTGCAAAACAGCATCTCTAAACAGACAACACATCAAACCTTGAAGCAGATGCACTACAGCAACAGAAGACCACACTGGGTGCCACTCCTGTCAGCTAAGAACAGGAAACTGAGGGTCCTATTCACACAGGTTCACCAAAATTGGAATATGGAAGATTGGAAAAACTTTGCCTGGTCTGATGAGTCTTGATTTCTGCTGCAATATTTGGATGGTAGGGTCAGAATTTGGTGTAAATAACATGAAAGAATGGATCCATCATGCCTTGTGTCAGCTGTTCAACAGTTCAACTTAGTGGTGATGTATTGGTGTGTGGGATATTTTCGTGGCACACTTTGGTGCGACTGTGGCTCAGGAGGTAGAATGGGGTCATCTTCCAACAGGAAGGTTGACATTTTGATTCCTGACCTCTCCAGTCTACATGCCGCATCTCTCTTGGTCAAGACACTAAAGCCCAAATTTCTCCTGATGCATCCATCGGAGTGTGAATGTGTCATGGTTCGAGCAAGTGCGGGACTCAAACGCAGGACGCAGGAGTAAAAGTTAGCAGCTTTTATTATAGTGCAAGGTGGTCTGCTCGCAGAGCGGAGGCAGGGCAGAGCTGGCAGGAGGGCTCAGCGGCAGACAGAGGCGAGAGCTCGGCCAGAGCTCGGAGAAGGCTAGGATGAGGTGAGGCGAACAGCTGCTGCGTCTCAGGATAGAGGGACGGCAGCAGCGTCAGGAAACACTCACAACGATCTGGCGACGAGCAGCGCTCGCCGCCAGTTTAAGAGTAGCTCTCCAGACTGCCAGATGGATGAGCGGCAGGTGTGGCAGCCAGGACTCCCAGCTGAGTCCCGCAGGTAATTAGGTCAGGGCCGCCACACCTCCTGGAGAGTGATAGGAAGAGAGAGAAAGAGGGAGGAGAGAGAACACGCAGACTAAACAAAACACAAACACACACCACAGGCCGACCAGGAGGCGGAGGTCATGACACTGGGTAACTATGTGGTAAGTTGTGTTTATAATGTGCCAAATATTTTTTTTATTAGTGAAAGATCTGAAATGCAAGCAGGCTAGTCAAGCACCTGGACTCTTCTACTACCAAACCATTCCTAAAAAGACATGGTCTGAAGGGGAGCGTATGTGGTTCAAAAACATATGTTTGTCTTTCAGCACTGATGTTGCCTTTCCAGATGTGCAATATTTTGCAATTTCCCATTTTCCCCCTGGGATTAAACCTTTGGAATCGACTGATGACATGCAGCCCCCACCCACTGCTTCCAAATCACACGAGCAACACATGGGCAGGGGCTGCAGCCCCCGTGCATAAAAGCAAGAGTTCAGTCACGTGATGCACTCACCAGCCCATCCATCAACTCCAGAGGGTTAATAAACAATTTTGATTCTCTGATATAATGATTTGTAGTAACAATGTCTCACAGATTGCTGAACTTCTGCCCATCTTTACTTCTGAGAGGCTCTGCCAACATCTGAACCTTAATGTTCTGATTATTTCCATCAGTGATAATGCTGAACTGTATTTAGGAGTACCAAACTTGTTTTTATTACATTTCCATTTGATTGCCATATATCCAACAATCTTTCATTTAGAGTGATTCTGGCAGGATTTCTTGCCACCTGATAAATGTTAGGTTCAGTAGGTAATCTCTTTCAGCCATTGTTGATCACTGCCAACTCCTGGGGGAAATATCTGACTGCGTAGCTGCTAAATGCTCAAACTTGTTCCCCAAGAAGTCTCTATGTTTTGTTTTGTTTTCTTTTCCTGAAAATATTGGCATGTGAAGACTGAGGCTGAAAAGTGATGTGCGAGCAAATCAAACCAATAAATTTATAGGCCAAAAAGTAAGCTGAAATTTATTATTAAACTCCATAAAGCTGAAAGGCATGGAATCTTAAAGAGATCAGTAAGACAAAAAATAAAGAGGTATTTTAAAATATTCCACGTCCCAAGAGCCAGTTTAGCCAACCAACCAAAGATTGCGAGTACAAGCAGCCAAAATGAGCTTTCTCCGCACGGTTGCTGGACTCACCATTAGAGACAGGAACTCATCATCCGGAAGAGGTTCAGAGTAGAGCCGCTGCTCCTCCTCATCGAAAGGAGCCAGTTGAGGTGGTTTGGGCATCTGATCAGGATGCCTCCTGGACGCCTCTCACTGGAGGTGTTTTGAGCACGTCCCTCTGGGAGGAGACCCCGAGGAATACCCAGGGCACCCTGGAGAGACTATGTCTCCTAGCTGGCCTGGGAACGCCTTGGTGTCCCCCCTGAAGAGCTGGAGGAGGTGGCTGGGGAGAGGAAAGTCTGGGCTTCTGAAGTGCTGCGTCTGCAACCCGGACAGTATTTTAATATATTCATTATAACATGCTAGCTCAAAATTCATGAATTTATGAAATAATAGATATTTTTAGGCCAATATTTACTAAAAAACAATCATGTTTGAATTATAGTTTGTTTGCTTGAGAAAAGGTTTGCCTTTCATTTCTTAGGATTTTTTAAATATATTATTATTATCTTGTAGGTAAATCACTTGCTAGTGTGGCCTTGGATCAAAAGCGTGTCAAATCCAATAAGTCTGGAAAATTAATCAGGAAGAACCCAAAGTCAGATGAAATGTGTTGTTTCATTTCTCATACAGCACAGAGCAGCAAAGCATTTCTGAGTTTCAGAAGCTCAGATATTCATTTTGTGTCAGAAAGTTTAAGGTTGAAGAGAGTAACAGAAATTCTTTCTGTCACTGTCTCAGAATGAGTCACCATCCAGACTGCAACACACAGCAGATGATATCCCACAAGGCCTGCCAGGAAACTCATTACAATGAGTTAAATGCATGCCTTTGCCTTCTCTATGCTTCCACCCCTGCAGTACTTGACTCAGCCCCTGTCCCTCTCTTCTCTGCCCACCTTTTATATCTCTTTCCTGTTGTCTTCGTTCATACTCTGATTTAATCTACTTTTTCAGTGTTCTTCCTCTCTGATCCTCCTCTCTGTCTGTTACCATTACATTTTGAGTCACTTATCTCATTTTTTCATTCACTGAAGTGGAAAGGCAAAAAAGTAAGAAAAAAAGAAAGAGAAATGCCCCAAAATCCTCAGAAATTTTTGCTGTTATAATTTGCAATGTGTCTGTTGTCCTTCAGTATTCCTCCCTCATTCTTTCACTTATCTCTTTCTTCCTGTGTCCTCTCACAAATGTTGTACTTGACATCTGTGTCAGATTCATGATAGCTGTCCTCCAAACTAAGAAACTTTAAGGCAGACCTTACAACCTTTTGTGTCCCTTTATCCTTTTGCTTGGAGTAATACAAAAAGCCAACAGAACCACTGACTCCCCATAGGCCTATATGTCTAAGTTTCCTCCACCTAATGAGGAAAATTAAGGTGATAAATATGATTAACACGATCAATAATGACCACTGAATTCAATTTTATTTATGTAGCACCTATTCACAACAACAGTCCCCTCAAGGTGCTTTGCATTGCAAGGTAAAGACCCTATAATAGTAGAATAGTATTGACTGAAATCCTAATTGGTTCCATTTGCTGGAAGTGCTTCAAGCAATTTAAAGAACTTTGTGTTAAACTATCAAATACACTCGGCAGAGTCATGAGAAAACATATGGTTTAACATTTGGATAAAATGTCATGCATTAAATATTTAAGTGAAAAATGCCAAATTTCAATAATTTGTCTATGTTTTGCAGGAAGCTTTGAATAATCAAGTGCATCCCAAAAGGGATCAAGATTTACTGCTTAACGTGACATTTAAACATATAAATGCCGTTTTTCTTGTGCAAGTGAAAAGTACTATAAATAGTGTAAACTGAAAGAGAGAGCTAGAAAGATGAACACACCTGACAACATGTACATGACAGAGTGGTGAGTGGCAGACTGGGACTTTTGAAATGCTGCAAATAATAAGGCATACAGTCAGGATCTATCCAATGTCAGACTGGTGTAGAGGTCAAACACTAGCTGGCTATACAACATGCATCTTGGTATCAGGGTCATTTTACATAGTGTTTGGAATGAATGACATGATGGGTTTCACTTCCAAATGGTCACATTTAGAAAAACACTGAGTGTTCAATTTAGAAGGTTAATGTTGTGAAAGCACTTATTTCAAATCTTACCAAGTCCAAGTCAACTTTATTATTAATTCTGTTATATGTACAGAAATTAAAATGTCATTCCCTTGGCGTACAGTGTGTAACTGAAACAGAAAGAACTAGGTAAGAAAACTGAAGAAGTAGGTATGTAAGTAAAAGTAAATAAACAGATCAATAAAGCTGAGGTAAAAATATATGTGTAAATATACATACATTTCAATATACTGCAACAGATGTATTTTTATATTTACACATAGATACATATATACACATGATGGAGATTTCCATGATTCATACCTGCCAGCAGTTGTGGTCCAACAAAACTCCCCAAAACTATTTAAAAAATTCTCCTTTTCCCTGCAACTAAGTTCTGTAGAATAATTGACAGGTGGCCAGTGGTGCGTGACAGGACATTGGTGACATTACACCAGAGTCATTGTACAGAATTTTTTTCATCTTTTTTAGTTTTAAAAGTTTTGTTTTATTTGCATTGTGTTTCCAGGGTTTGCTGAGTTTGGTTTAATTTTTATTTATAAAAATGCAGATTTTTAGTTTCAGTGTTTTTTTTGTTCTTTTAAATTGTTAATTGTTTTTTAATTGTAATGTGGGTGGTAATTGTCATAGACAAGATTTAATAAGTTTAGAACAACATATATATGTGTGTGTGTAAAAAATCTTTTTAATGGTTAAATAATCTCAAAATATGCAAAAGGCACAAGCAAAGAATGCATATATAATTTCTTTAAATGCAAACATGAACTCTGTATACTCTACTTATCAAGAATAATGAATGTAACTTGACCCAAAGGATAACTGTCGAAAACGCTCACACTGTTTTTGTGCATTTTTGTACATATATTCCTATTCATTTCAAACAATTACAGTGCGCTTTTAGACTTAACGGTTTTTCCTAAAAACTGCATACACATTCACATGTAATGAGAAAAGCAAAATCATGTACATTTGCTTTGCTTTGCTTTGCATGTACATTTCCTTTGTGTGGTAATTCAAAGTCAGTGAAGCATCTTTATTTGAACTGTAGGGATTTCGCTGTGAAATTAAATACACATAAATAAGCACAAATAAAATTTGGTGGAAACACAATTGCATAATATTTAATAAGAGTTTAACATGGAGTTAAACAGTATTGCAAACATCAGCTGTCATCAAATATTGATGGTTGAGGTTAGGACTAATTGAGTCCCAGTCAGCATTCAAAAGTACATCACATTCTCCAGGCTAAACTCCACCTTCTAAACACTGTCTTTTAGTGTGTGATACTCAGAGTAAGAGGTTTTCACTGCCTTTAAGAAGTATGTCTGGCAGCAGATTAACTTTGCGTGCAGGGTGGCCATACAATTATAAGTTAAAAAATCTTTTTCATGGTTAAATAATATCAAAATATGCGAAAGGCACAAGCAAAGAATGCGTATATGATTTCTTTAAACGCAAACATGAACATAGTCCAGCAGAAAGCTGAGCTGATGACACTTGAGAAGCCTGTGTTACTGTCATGTTCTCATCATGCCACGATGGTAGCACTACACAGAAAAGAATATGGCCTGAAGTACTGCTCATAGCCTTTGTCCCAGAAGCTACCCCCCTCTCACCTTGACTGCCACTACTAACCACCTTTAAGTGATGCCTAAAAAGTACTCTTTGAAAGTATTTAGTTCTTTTACTTTTGAAGTAAACAACCAAAGGCTGACAGCAAGTGTTAGTGACACAGATGAGACTTGGTGATGCAATATTGCTCATCTTGTCTCAAAGACTGAGCCACTTTATTTCATAAATCCCTTTGACTCTCTCTCTCTCTCTCTCTCTCTCTCACACTCACACACACACACACACACATACACACAGCAAGACCCTTTCATGGGATCAATTTTACATTCACTTTCATTTCAAGTCAAAAAAATCAAGAAAAAAACAGAACACTGCTGTCCCAATATGACCCCCTATGGCAACTGAAAACTCTGTCAAAGAAGCACACACACGCAGGCCTCAGTTGTGTATTCTGGCACATTCACATTATCCAATTAGTGTCAGTGTTTGCTTTGGTCTGACTTCAGTGCAACATGGATCTCTGTGGCTCCAGTCCTGTTGGTCCCACTGAGTTAGACAAAATCCATCAGTTTATAAAATCCACTAAATCCATTTTGAAATGTTTCCCTCTGTCTCTCTTCCTCTCAGTCAATCCTTTATATGTTTGGGCCAGCTCCGAAGATATATTAGATGAACAATTAGCTCTATAAAAGTTCACACACCTGCTACAACTGAGCTGCCAAATTGAGACAGTGCAAGAAGTTATTTTCTAGCCTCAATCATTTGGTGAAAGACATCTCTTTGGCTCATCATCCTCCCATCACTTACCTCATACTGAAATCATCCAGTACAGAAAATAGCCGGACTGTGTTTTACCAAACTTTTTCATCCAGTTGTAAATGGCTTTATAACACTGAACTCCAAAATGCAATGAGATGGATCATAGAGTTCATAGTTAGCACCTCCAATACCAATCAGCATCAGTCAATCCCAGCTAGAAAACTGCAGACTGCTCTTTTGTGTTAGTGGTGAGTGGCCACCCTTAATGAAGTTCAGGTATCTTAAGGTGAAAAAGGAAAACAAGATCAACTTGTTAACAGATGTTGTGTCTGCAGTGAGGCAGACATTATACAGGATAGATTAAATTTTAAAGGAAGCAGAGAAAGAGAGCAAACTTATCAATTTGTATTACACAGATGGTCATAAACCTTCTGTAATAAAACCACTCTCTTAGATGTGCTACAGTTAAAAAAAAATAAAATAAAAAATGATGCAAAGAACTATGGGGACTGGTAGATGAATAAGGAGCACTGATATGGCATTTTACACATTGATGCATTTAGTGAATATGTTTTAACATCTCTGCGTGCAAGGACATAGACTCAAATACAAAGTAAACTTGGGCAAGTCAAGATTGTTCTTAAGGTATCAAGCGAACATTGCAGTGGTTTTTGTCAGGCAAGTTTTTCTTATTTGTCATGAATGACAGCCCTTAGAGAGCAGGGGTGTTGCTATCCTACCAGTGTTCCCAA
>VUQH01008797.1:6680-37775 GCA_015106775.1 Etroplus canarensis
TTTTTTTTTTTGTTTTGTTTTTCTTTTTTTTGTTCTTTTTAGGTTTTTTTTTTTTTTAAATCAAGGAGGCTAATCCCTTTAATGTGGCTATACATTCATTTTTTGAGCAGATTAACACACTGGGAGACCTTCAGCAAACTGCTGAGAAGTGGCACACACTGCATTCAGTATGAGCTAGCCTTGACAGTCTTGGTATTCAGGGACAAAGGAAAGGAAGGAAAGCAATCTATGTGATTATCATACAAATGGTAATGTAGCACACACTATAACTGAACTATATAACCTAGCTGGTGAATAGTTTCATATTCACTGAGAAGTCTTCATTTCTTTTTGTTTCCAACTGCAAATTCATTTTCTTTTGTCTTCGCCTCCATCAGTGTTCCTTTAGTCACTAAAATCCCTTTCATATTGGAGACACATGTATGATGTGGGTCTATTCAATGTGCACTTGATCTATTCAGAAAAGACAGCTGTCATAACTTAATCTTTGGTTGTCAATGTTGGCTGAGACGTCTGTTGTATAGTTTCATATGCTTCACGACTAAACTATGAATTAAACTGAAATCCACTCAAACCATTAAGCAGGGTCTCACTTGCATTTAATCTTGCACAGAGGAGGAGGTCAGTTGATTCTGTAAGTATTTTCCCCTCACTGATTTCCCATTTCAAATTTGTTCTCTTCATAAAATCATGGCAGTCTCATAAAAATGATATCAATTTAGTACTTAGATTCTGGGTAAATTTTGCACTATGTTGCTTGACCCCCCCAAGATTTGCCAATACCACACCTTAGTCTGTTTCTACTTAATAACAGTCACAGCTCATGAGTTTTGTAGTTATTTAGAATCTAAGACTAAATTTATTTATGTTGCAGATTTGGACTTTTCTATCAATAACAGAGCAACAGAATGTGTTCAGATATTCATCTGTTATCACAAAAATGCAGTCTTTATGGGCATCTTTTTACATTATACATAAAAAGGCTTGTACGCTTGCCTTTGTGGTGTGAACAAAATGCTTTCTGGCGAAGTTGATCATTACAAGATGAGTACTAATGATTAAGAGCCCAGCTGAGTTTAAATAAATCCAAACCATGGAGTTCTTAATCTGTAAGTCAGTAAAGAGTGTGTCTTTTTCTTTTAGGACCAGGGACATCTGAAATATCTCCTCCTGCTTTACAACTAAGTATCCAAATAGGTTACTGACCCCTGTGTCAGCCTAAATGGGGTAAAAGACAGCAGGAGTGCCACTCAAAGGAAGACAGCTGCAACTATATCAGTCAGTGATGATGTGGTATGGTAGTTATAAGGAGAAATTCCTTATGAATGCTTACTTTGTAGCTAAAACTTAGGAGAATAAGTTGAATGTCAGCCTTATTTTCAAGGGCATTGCTGTTAAACTTTTGACACATACTGTATTTATATTGGGTGTTCCATACTTGCATTTTGCTCGGTAATCGTGCCACCAAATGCACTTTGTAACTAGGCATTCCTCACCTTGCGTCATTTTAAAATTTGTTTTTGTTGAAACACTGGAGGCATCATTAAACAGTTTAGCAGTTCTGACAAACTACAAATGCATGAAAGTTTTTCAGCGAAGTCACAGAATATGATTATATTTCACTATTATAACAGCAAAGCTTCTTAAAAAGCAGCTATGATGCTAGAATTACAGCAATAGTCATGTCACATTTTGGGTATGAGCGCAGCTTGCTGTATTCTGCAAATGCATCACTTATTAGTCTGCCCCTTAACATTTTCAGTTTGTTTCTCATTACCTTTACAGGAACACAGCAAACATATTTAATGAAGCCACTTTTTCAATTACACTTGAGCCTCAGTCATGTTTGTCCCTGCAAGCTATAATCCAGACAGTCTGTTTGACTAACTATGAATTTCAGAGCTGAAATTAATTAGGGCATTGTTATGGTTTATTGCCAGTGGAAGTTAAATTGAAGTGACTGAGAAAGAAAATTGTAATCATCTCATACAAAGTTCTTTTGTTCTATAAACTGTGACAGAAATGCCTAATGGGTTTTTGTTACAATAACAGATAGCTGCTTCAGCCACTCGTGTTTCTGTTTACAGAAAATTATTAAAAGGAGGATAACTCTGTGGAAGAACAAAAAAAACCAAACAATGCTGATGATTTGAATATATTTAAATATATTTTTATATTATACAGATTCAGAGTAGATAAAATCGAAAGCATGGAATGATAAAATCTAGAACATGTACATTTAAAATTCACAGTAATGTGTAAATAACTACTTGAGTGAGTAGTAGTCAAAGCTTCTCAGGAACCATGCAAGGCTGCATGGTATGTTTTGAATCATTCCTGTGACATGCTAATGAGGACAGGAAAATGTTGAGGCTTTGCTGTCATCCTCTCTTGCGTGTATCCCTGGTATTTTGAAAGACTTCAGCATCTGACTATAAATTACAAGTATCACTAGCAGTGTTGTTAAGCATGATTGACAGCTGTGAAGATGACAAATAGCTGCTCAGGTTTTAGATACTTGAGGAATGACTTTCACATATCTTTTGCAATCTAACTCCATTCGTAGTCTAACTATGCCAAACAGCTTAGCTTTGATGCAAGCTGAAGAACTAGTTACAGAGGAATTTATGAGAAATTCCTTGTTCAGCAGTGGACGGTGTCAGACTCACAGTGTCTTTATGCTTAAGCCTGTGTTGACTGAAGGCTTATGCTTCTTTGGATGTCTAGGCTATACCTTTCCTTCTGTCTGATCCTTTTGTGACCTGTCATTTGAAGCTCTACACTGTGAATCACAAAGGAACCCAAAAAGTCATGTAATGAAGATAGTGCAGATTACCGTTTTCCACCTATGGGTCCTGCATGATGGACAGAGTGCTCTGCTCCAGGCCCTGCTATAATAGATTAACATCTGGTCATGCTGACCCACATTTCACTTTTTGTCATTGTAATGTTGTCTCTGGGTGAATAATGATTTCCTGGCACAGATGACAAAGACGTTTGAATATGAAGACACCAATTACTTAGTTAAAGAGGAGACACACCAAGATGTAATGAAATGGCATTTTATAAGAACAATGATATACACATTTAAATGAAGTATAGCTGAAACAGACAGGACTGCTGTTTTATATCACCAGTGGAGTGTGTCAAGACCCATATAATTAAAAAAATCAGAGCAAACAGAACTTTTACTTACTGTCTTAAATTACATCATGCATTAAAGTGCTTCCCCTCTTTATGGCAATGGAAATGAAGGCAATCGGCTGAAAATCCCTGTCTCAACATTCATGTACAATCACATGAAAAAGAAAAAAGAAAGTCCTCTTTTAGTCCTATGACTTTACATATCAGAAATCAATAAAAAAAAGTCATATGGTCCTTACCAGGTTCTGAAATGATTAAAATCTGACCTCAGGTGTAAAATAAAAATGCAAAATACTCTCATTAATTATTTACGAAAAATGAAACCAAAATGGTAGTACACCCTTTGATTCAGTAGCTTGTAGAACCACCTTTAGCAGCAACTGTGCAAAGTCATCGTTTTTTGTATGGCCCTATCAGTCTCTCACATCGCTGGGGGACAATTTTTAGTCTACTCTTCTTTACAATGTTGCTTGAGTTCATTGAGGTTTGCTGGCATTCCTTTATGCACAGCTCTCTTAAGGTCCCCCTTAAGGTTTCTCCGAGAATTACATTGGAGTGAATTTACTGGGATTGTCCACTCCTGGGGAAATTGGCAATTCTTTTGAATGTTTTCCACTTGTGAATAATCTTTCTTACTGTCAAATTTTTGAAAATAACAACCTTTCCCAGATCAATGGGCAGCAACAATCGCTTCTTTAAGAGCACTGCTGATCCTTGGCACAACTGAATGCTCCAGACCAGCAAACTGCCAAAACTTTTGCTTTAATAGAGGTGGTCACATTGGCTGGTGATCAATTAATCAAGTGCATTTGATTAGCAGCACCTGGCTGCCATTTACCCCCTTAATTCTTATGGAAGCAGTGAGACGGTCCTTCAATTTTCACACACTGCTTCAGCATTTTGGCTTCGATTTTGCTAATGAATAATGACAGTGTAATATACCATGTCTTTTTAGTGTCCCCTGTAGTGTAGTGGTTTGTGCATTCACCTTACAAGTGAAAGGTCCCTGGTTTGATTCCAGATGGGGACCCAAGCCCCTCTCACCATTATGGGGTGTGTCAGGAAGGGCATCCAGTGTACAAAAACCTCTGCCAAATTACAATGTGGATTAATTTGCTGTGGCACCCCCTTGGTGGTGCTCATCTGAGGTTTTATTTTAAGACCTGCTAAGGACTAGTTGATTTTCATTATGTCCTGATACATAAAACCTTATAATTGAAAGGTGTACTTTCTTCTTCACATGACTGTATGAGTTCCTCTCAGTGGAGCTTCTATTGCTGCTGTTGCTGCTGCTGCATTATACAACACCAGCCAGCTCTCAAGGACTGGAGGCATGCTGAGAGTCTGAGCCAAACAGAAGACATGGGGCTATTAAGGAGTCTCATCAGTAAAAGTGCATCAATCATTGTGCTGGACTGCGTGGCCCGTCCCTCGTCCTGTAATGGCTCTTGAGTGACAGCCACAGCTGGCAGGTATTATGGCCTTGCCACAACATCAGACCTGACAGAATGTTAACACATATTCACAGTGCTAAGTCATTCAGCTACTGTTGTGTAAATATTATATTATTACTATAAAAAATGTCATGTAATGTACTAGATTTATATAGTGTTTTATAGTCTTACCACTCAAAGCACTTTAACCCCAGGTCACATTTAAGGGTGCAATTTTTTCCCTCTCCATGAAAATAATCCAGGAATCACAGCAGTCCTATCTTATGTACTCTTAATAATATTTATTATTTATCACTGCTTTCATTGTAAAGTTCATAGGACATGAATTTTAATTATACATACTCAGAGCTTAAACATATAACCAGTGTTTACAAGAGAATTTTATTTTTTAATTAAATTAACATGTAGTATTAATAGTCAAATATTTTCCTCCTGTAAACAGCCAAACAAACATAACAATACAAATTATAAATGCTACTTTCACATGTCTCAGTTACATCCCTCTTTCAGCCGGGTATTCTACTTAACTTCAGGCCTATTTAATTGCCACAATCAGAGACAGGGTTTTTAAAAGATACGGGAAAACCCCTTGGGCACGCCATCCTGCTCTGACTCCAACCTGCAGCGACTGTAAGGAGAACCCCCTGTGTTTCCTCCGGAGGAGGGAGGAGAGTTGTGTGCCCAGAGGCGTGTGGACTACAGCTCACTTGAATCCACTGGGCTGGGCTTTGGGAAAGGTTCTTGTAGTGGGCTGGAACTGGTGGTTGTCAGACAGGACATCACACCTGGGACCTCAAAAGATTGCAGGCCATGAGGCTTTAATGATGGAGGGACTACTGCCGTTGCCTACTCTTAGCAAGCAGACCTTGTGAGGGCAGCGTATCCAGGATGTACCCCACTTTTCACCAGATGACAGCTAGGATAGGATCAAACTGTCATTTAAAGAAAGCTGGAGGAAACCCACACAAGCACAGGGAGAACATGCAAACTCCATACAGAAAGACCCCAGCCAGAGTCTAAATCAGGACGCTTCTTGCTGTGAGGTGACAATGCTAACCACATTACCACCATACTAAAATAAGAAGTTGCCCTTACCCTCTCCTAGCTTCTCAAATCAGCATTGATACAAACTTTCTCTCAAACAGTGATGGTCCAGTCATAGCTCAGCATTCATGACTGGGGACAGAAGGATTTTCCCGTTGTCATTGTAAATTAAAAGTGGAATTGTTAAAAATTAAAAAAAAAAAAAAACAACCTGGTAAAACGGTGTCATTTCTGTATACATACTATAATAACCAAGCATCATTTCCAAGAGCACAGTGCTCATCATTAAGTTACTGCATTAGCTATGAGGTTACATCACAAAATACTCCATTTATGACCATCACATTCAGTATGTAAAAGCTGCTATCAAAGTTGTATAGGGTAGAAACAGGGATCTGTATAGTTTTTGGAAGGAGGTTTGTTACAGACACAGAAGTTAGTCATTTTGCACTTACCTTCTCCTCTGAAAAGAAAAAAAAAAAAACAATGTTTGAAAAGAAAAAGCAATGTAAATTAGGCAGCCAAATAAGAAGGGAAAAGAGGATTATTTAACTGTTTCTTATAACCATAAGACAGAGACAGATGACAGCTAATATAGTTATTTCAGAGTAAATCCATTGTAAGACTTGAACCACTCAAGACAAAGTCTGTGGCCAGCCTTGTGGGTTTTCACAAGTCAAAACAAATGGAGTGCAATCTAATTTCTTACTCAGCTTGTTATTTTTATGTTCATTAACAGGACTAAACCCCACCACAAATGAACCTTGAAGTTAATAGAAGTCATATGGTCGATTTATGATTGCTGTGCTTTGTTCAGTTTCAAAAACTCACCAACCCTGATCCATAGCTTCTGATTCTATTGTGTGATGAGAGGCCCTTTTAAACTGTGACCAATTTGAACTGTGACTTTGTGTCTTATCTACTGGATACTCACCTCTTCACTCCTCCAGTAGCTCTTTTGGCATCTCGTCTGTCTGTTGCACTCATCTTCTGTTCTCTCTTGTTCTTCTCTCACCTGCCCTCCACATAAAAAGGATGCAGTCAGCTTGTGGCAGCCAAAATCTAACGAGAGCTCTCATTTTTGGGTGATGACTAGTGCTCAGTGCAAAAATATAGCAAATTGGTAATTGCTATTAAAACATGGAATCCAGTCTTGACAAAATTTTGAATGGTACCTCTCATACAATCGTCATTCTTATTATACATATTGTAAATGTTGCTGTGAACATTTCTAAGACAGGTATTTAATCCATGAAGCAATAATGAAGTCCTCCTGACAGTGGTTAGATGATTAATAGAAAAGCTTAAGAGGCGTGTGTTTGTTTAAATAGAATTCTGGTCTGATT
Organism: Etroplus canarensis; assembly: GCA_015106775.1. Taxonomy (NCBI): domain Eukaryota; kingdom Metazoa; phylum Chordata; class Actinopteri; order Cichliformes; family Cichlidae; genus Etroplus; species Etroplus canarensis. The sequence continues at coordinate 13,669 of VUQH01008797.1, forward strand.
ATACACCCAAGATAAGATTGCCAGCCATCTTGCAGTATGCCCCCCGTATTTGAGAAGACCCATCATTTGTATGCCTTGGTTTCTTCTTCAGTGCTGCCGACAGCCAACACTTTCACACTGGCAGAAAAAACATGATGCGTCATGCTCTCGCCCTCTGCAAGCAAAGGACGATGTTCTGATAAGTTAATTGCAACCATTACATACCAATAGTCGATGCACTCATAATGTCACCATTTCCAAGTGGAGATAAAGCAGTCTTTGTTGTGTGACATTGAGACTGAACCTTGACAAGCCTTCACACTGACATACAAATTGGTTCACGCAGACACACAGACACACAGACACACACACACACACACACACACACACACACACACACACACACACACACACACCTTCACTCCTTCAGTTTCTCCGCTAAATAATCGCAGTCTTTATTTTACTCACATCTGTGAAAATGAATTAAATTTAACTTTTCCAAGTCGTTCTGATGGAAACTGCTCTGCATATCAAAAGAGAACCTTTCATAATTTTCTTTCTCATTAAAAGTAAAAAGTTGCATCTTCTCCTTCCATATAAATGTTGGAAGCTGCCTGTCTGGTTATGACTGGAATATATAGCCTCTGCAGCAAAAGGAGGTATGAAGAATTACTTTAAGTGCTTTTTGTAATATCCCCAATAATAGATTTAACTATACAACAATTTAAAACTATTTCAAATCAATATATGCTTGCCTTTTTACTCCAGAAATGCTATATTGACATCTCGGATCATGTCTGCTTTAAAAAAAACATCAGAACATGTTAATGTATTTTGGTTTTTGTCTTCTAAACACACAAACCAGACATCTTCCCACCTAAAATTCAGCTTTTCAAAAACACAAGTGAACATTTTAGCTCAATTCACAGGAACTTTTTGAAATCCAATGAGCCTGTTAAAATGATGATGACTGTGAGATAGTAGTAGTGGCTCCTGACCATTTGGCATTTGCTGTTTGTTGCAAACATCATTTTTATTTCAGTGCATGTAAATTAGAAAGTGGGAACAATGAAATCGAGAGTTTGGCTGTATCAAAGCACAGTAGTTGTATATGCACACACTAACTGAAAATGCAAGACTTGGCTTCAATCATCCAGAGATGGCCTTGTTTTCTCATCTTTTCCTTGTTTGAGACACAGAGTTGAGATCTGATCCCTGTTAGCCTCAACAGCATGATCGACAGCATGTGATCACTGTTCCAGGTAGCGTTTGGCTTGCTACCAATTATGTATTGCCAGCAGAGTGAGCCAGTTCCAACAAGTGGAACAGTGGAATAGTGTAGTCTTATTGTTTAATAGGAACATACCATGCTGTGGATTTGTAGTTGTGGTTGTGTGTATGTGCCAGTAGCACTGGTTTGCATTTTGGCGCCTAGCCCAGGGCTTCTAGACTATTTCAGTCTGCCCGTGATATAAGCCTCGGGTGGTTCAGACAGCCTTAAGAAACTAACTGAGGAGGAACAGTTAAGGCTTTTTGTGGAGTATGTCACTTCAGTAACAATAACAGAGAGAAGCAAACATTGAAGTGACTGCTGAGATTTTAAGGCAGCCACTTTACACCACTACAGCATCTCCTTTTCAGGTTAGTAATGAAATTTGATTCATTTGCTGAAAAAACGGCTTTGGCAAGAGTTGGCCTCTCTCCTGTAAATAGCTTTCAGGAAAGCAGAAGCAACATTCTTGTATACATCGGTCTGCTCTTCCAAACTCATACTGATGAGACCCTCCAAAAAACACCAGAGCGTAGATTATTGATTGTGCACATGTTGACCAGTATTCCACAGTGATCAAACATCAAAAAGGCAATAATAATGATTTGATGATAAAGAAGCAGTTTACAGCTCTCATGTCAAATGAAGGCGCACTTCACAAACACAGGAAAAGAAAATTTAGGGAAAGACAAATAAAAGTTCATGTTTCCCTAGAGCAACATTTCAAAGCTGCTACCTAAACAAATACTGCTCCATTTGATGATACCTCATTTTATTTTTCACTTTTACTTCACTTCTACTTTTTCTTATAAATATCTGGCTTTTAAAGATGTTTACATTTACAGAGAAGTCATCTTATATCTCTAATGTGCATAAGATTTGCTAATTTTTCTTTATTTTTTTGCCATGCCAGCAGTAAAATCTATGGGCAGCAATGCTGATCATTAAGTTGATAAACTACTTTGGTGCAGTCTAAAATATATTGGCATCTATTAGGTGGCTAGCCATAAACAATATTTGGAGATATTAATAGAGCCTGAATCCTATGATTTTGGTGATTATCCAATTTTCTCTTAGCACTAGCAGTTTGAGTTAGCTTCTCCAGTGAAATATCTTGTGGGCACAAAGTTAAATTTAGATATTTTAAATCAACAGTATCTCAGACTGCTGTTGTAAAATGAGTGGAAGATACGTTGTATTAACAAAAGTATTGGGTCACCTATACATTACACCTACAATAATTTGACATTCCACTCCAAATCCATAGTCTAATATGGAGCGGGTTTCCCTTTTCAGCTATAATTACTTCTATTATTCTGTGAAGGCTTTCTATGTGATTTTGGGTGTCTGTGGGAGTTTTGCCCATTCATCCAGAAGAGCATTTGTGAGATCTCACACACTGATGTTGGATGAAAAGGCCTGACTCACAATTTCCCTGCTATTTCATCCCAAAGGTGTTTGATGGGGTTGATGTCAGGGCTCTGTGTGGGACAGTCAAGTTCTTCTACACCAATCTCATTCAAACATGCCTTCACGGACCTTGCTTTGCACACATTCATGTTGGAATAGAAAATGGCCTTCCTCAAACTGTTCCCCAAAAGCTGGAAGCATAGAATTGTCCAAACTGTCTTAGTAAGCTGAATAATTAAAATTTCCATTCACTGGAACAAAGGGGCCCAGGCCAACCCCGAAGCATTATCTCCCACACCAAACTTTAAATTTAGCACAATGCAGTCAGGTAGGTAATGTTCTCCTGGCATTTGCCAAACCCAGACTCATCCATCATACTGCTAAATAGAGCAATGTGATTCATCAGTCCATACAACACATTTTCACTGCTCCAGATTTCAGTGGCAGCAAGCATTACACCATTCCAGCAGAGACTTGACATTGTGTTCATTGATGTAGGATTTACATATGGTTGCTCAGTCGTGGAAACCCATGCTATGAAGCGTTTGTGCACAGTTTTTGTGCTTATATTAATGCCAGAGGAAGTTCAGACGAGGCATCTGAGTCAGCAAAGTATTGGTGACTTTTGTTCACTATGCACCTCAGCATTCACCTCTGTAACTTTATGTGGCCCGCCACAGTGAGTTGTTGGGCTTCCTAAACATCAGGGTTCCGAGGTGTGGTGTGAGGACCCAAAATACAGGACTTCATGACAGACAAGTTAAAAACAAAATGAGCTTTAATATACTTTTAAAAAGTCCATAAAATACATCAGCATGTTACACAGGGTGAGAAGAAAATAAGACTAACTTGGCATAAGGAACAACTAACAAACCAGTAACTAGAACTCAAGTAGAATATGCAGAACTGGAGGAGAACAAAATCTAACTAGAGCAGAGACAATAATCCTAATTGAAAAAAATCACAATAAATAATACTAAAATTAAATACTAAAGACATAATCAAAATATACAAAACTAGAACATAAAATTTAAGGCCCATGACACTAAATGCTTTTTACTTTGCAATAATACCACTTAGGGTTGATTATGGAAGGAAGAAATTTCACAAACTGACTTGTTGCAATGGTGGCATCCTGTTACAGTACCAAGCTCAAATCTGATAAGCATTTTAGAATGACCTGTTCTTTCTTCAATGTTGTTGAAGGCAGACTTCATGGCTAGGTGCTTGATTGCATACACCATGCATTGGGACTGAATAAAACTTCTGAATTCTCCGATTACAAGGTCTGGCCCAATACTTTTGTCCATATGTGCACCTGCAAATATTTGATGACATTCCCATTATCATTAACTAGTGTCCCCCATGGTGTAGTGGTTTATACATTCGCCCTACAAATGAGCGGTCCCTATTTTGATTCCAGGTGGGGGCACAAGCCCCTCTCACCATGGAGGGTTGCGTCAGGAAGGGCATCTGGCATAAAACCTCTGCTAAGTTACTGATGCGGATTAATCCCCTGTTTTGACCCCTTGGGGAGAATATAAGGGAGCAGCCGAAGTTACATCATTAACTGCTCACTATGAATAGTGTTAATTAGTAAATCAATAAAATAACAGATTACAAACTTTACCCACTTAACTGCTTCTCACTGATCATCACCTCTCTTCTCAACCTAGCTTCAATGACTCTTTCCCATATTTTATGCTCAAGTCTCTAATCTTGTTATTAAAACAATAGTGAGCAGTGAGAACAAAGTAAATATTGAAACAGACTCTTTGGAGAGAAAAATCTTTCCTAAACTTCTCATACTTACCCTGTGGCAACGAGCTCGCTTTATCAAGCTAGATCTCATGTGACTTCAGGAGAATGCTATAGCCTGAGTCCTGTTAATGTCATAAATTACTTAACGGGTCTTTAAATCCCAAACTTCTAAATCTCACATCTCATTTGCTGACGTATACTAATTCAGGGACAAAGATTCATATTGGTTCTCGAAAGGATAGCAGCTCATCCATAACAAACACTTTCACACACATACTGAACCAACAAACTTTTGTGCTAGGATATTTTTGCAACTGCGTCAGTCGGTTTTACAGGATCTCGCCCTTGGATCAAACTGACACAGATGCTCAACTGAAGCAGCAATTCCAGCCATGAATAACAACCACCCTCTTTGGTGGATTCAAATATAATCTTTTGTTTAGGATTTGTTCCCTTCACACAGCAGCCCTTGCATTATAGGATCAATTTGTATGTTTGTTTTTTCTAACTACATATTAGGAATGAAAAATTCTAAACAACTGAACTGGCACAAGAGAGAAAAAAAAAGCCAAAACAAGAACAAAAGAAAAGTTATTTACACATTTGAAAAGAAAACCCGCCTGGTGTACATGTTATTTCTACTGCCTACATTAATGGAGAGCGATTTTTAATAAGCACATTAAAAATAGGGGATTTGGAAAAGTAAGCGCATGCAACTTTATAAAGAAAGGAAGGAGAAGGGACGAGGTTGTGACATTGGGTTATGTTAATAATTACAGTGGACTTAGAGTAGCAGAGTAGCAGATACATGTAATAGTGTTATTTTTAAGAAAAAGTGTGGCATACATTTGTTTTTCACTCAAATGTTTCCATGCAGTATTTGTTTTTGAATAAATGACAAGCAGAAGAATTCTCTCCTTTTGGACTGAAATTCCTCTGAGGGTAAGCATTGATTAAAGACAGGGTAGTTCATGTTGGTGAAGGACAAGAGATGGTTATCAGACAACTAAATGGTTTCTATCAGAGGCCCGATGTTATCTCTGAGACCTGAGACGTCTTTTAGAGGAATGCAGGTTTATAGTGCTTGCTTTAACAGACTTCTGCCATTCTCTGTCAAATAAGATACTTGTGCAATTGCAACAACAATCTGATTTCACCCAGCACACTGCGTGAAAAGTTTAGCAAAAGGCAGCAAGCCACAGTAAAGATTTTGTTACACTAGGATTTGAAAGTGTGCAGTCCAACATTTCTCACTGGCTACACATCAATTAATGATCTACATGAAGAAATAGAACAGTTTAATTGTTGATGAACTGCAGTGAATGCTAACCCTTATTGATATTACAGTGGGCTTCCTGTGACTATGTCAAAAATAAAAGCCAGCTAATAGTTTTCTTTTTTAATGTTTTTAATGCGATACAACAGCAAGTTAGAAGTATTTTGTTAGAATTACCATTATTTTAACATAGCACTGATAAACAGCAAGGCTGATACCCACGTGTTAAGTTAAAAACTAAACTACTGATTACATGCATGCATTGTTTCAAATGAATCCCTTGTGAATGTGAAGGGGATTTGAATCCAGTGGGGGCATGGCTGGCTTTGCAGCTAACAAGGAAAATTACCATACTGAATGTAAATATTTTAAATGGCTACTGCAAAGAAAATCCATCCATCTATCCACTTTGCTTGTCCAGTTTCTATTACTAGGATAGGTGGTGGGGTGGGATGTTTGTAGCCTATCCCAGCTGACAGATGGGATACATCCTGGACAGCTTGCAGTCTTTTGCAGGGCTAACACAGAGAGACTGACATCCATTCATGCTAACATTCACACATACAGGTTGTTTAGAAAAAGCAATTATATCTTTGGATTGGAGAAGGAAGCTGGAGTACATGGAGAGAAGACGTAAAGGTTTTGACCTGTGGTGAGAAGACAGAGGGAGAATGTGCAAACTCCACACAGAAAGGTCCCGTCTGGCTCCACCCATCTCCAGCTCTCCATGTCAAACATGGAAAGCTGGAGGTGGGCATCCCAGCACAGGGCATCATAAGCATCAGTGACAACAGATGCTTATGATGCCAGATGACACTGTTTTAGGTAGAAATGGGTGACTAAGAGAACCTAGGTGGAAGTGGGTTGCAAAGTGACTTGCAGGTATGTAGCAACTTTGGACAAGTAATGCAGCACACTAACATGTGTCATGTGATAAGTAGGAGGGGATTACCTGAGCTGTCAGCTGATGTGGGCATTTAATTGTAAAAGAACAAAATGCAAAAAGTAAACCTCCCTACATCATTCAAGCAGTTGGACAATTCTTCTGTTCATTTTACTTTTATTTATGTAGCACCACTTGACAACAAAAGTTGCTTCAAGGTTCTTTAAGATAAAGTATGATAAAGACCCTGCAATATTAGAGAGGAAACTCCAACAATCAGATGATCCCCTGTGAGACGGTGGGAAGGAAGAACTCCCCTTTAACAGGAAGAGAACCAGCAGACCCAGTCTCAGGCAGGGGCAGCCATCTACCTTGACTGGTCAGAACATTTAACTCTGACAATAACATGTTAGGGATGGATTTCATCCTCTGATTCTGTTTCTTACAGCCCAGTTTTGTTGGCATATTCATCTTTGTGTTTTAAGTGCTGTACATCTTGTGTTTTTTGTATTAGCTTTACCTCAGCAAAGATCTTATCAAAATCACAGTCCCTTAACGTGTGGCTCTCTGACTTATTACTGTATCGGTTGCTCTAGAGATGGTAATGTGGCAACCTGTTTTGTCTGAAGCCCTGAGTAAATAAGTTATATCAGAGACTGAGATCTAACATTTTCTCTCAGTAAAAGGGGGAAATATCCCCTGTTGGAAAGGGATCAACTCAGCGGATGATTTTTCTAAGCTGAAAAATGTTTTCTGCCGAAAGTGTGAATGCTTTTCTTTTCAAAACTTTGAAGCTAAATTGCTGGTCTTTTTAGATCTTCATGTGCTATTTGTTTGATGTCTAACATGAAATATAAGTGGCGCTGACTTTGCTTTATTCTGAATGTAGATGATATTTTGCTGTCTCATTTTGCCAAATTCAGTCTACTCTGCTTTGATGTCTGAAATTGCTAATTTTTTGCTATGAAAGGAAATAATGTTGCCTTATGCAGAGTATCAGACAGCAATAATTTATAACAGAAAGGCACAGGGTACATCTTCGCTAAGATGATTCACGCACTGGAAGAACAATTTATGCTCACTTATGTAATTAACTTTAATCCTTACCTCGTACGTGTCATTGCTTAAAAAGACATAAAATCCTGCATTATTCACAGAAAGTTGAGGTTCACTTTTCCCTCAAAGGCAAAATCCCAGACTCAGGAAGCTGAGTGTGACCGTCTTGAGATCAAGAAAGAAGTATAGATTTAATATTCACTTGGACATTATTAAAGGCCCCATATTTTACTACTTTAAGACATATTAAGTTTAGTATCTATTGTCCCCACAATGCTGACGTGAGTTTCAGCCCGAAATATTACAAAGGGGTATACAAAAAATGTTTTAACAGTCTGTTTCAGTGTCTGTAGCTTTAACCTGACTTGGGTTGCACCCACCCCTTTCAGAAAGAAGTCTGTGAGTGACAGAGAGAAGTATTCAATGCATAGTTCCCACAGACATGCGTTTTGGTCACATGACCTCCTGAGCGACGCCATCTTTGTTGGCAAGCTGTACTTGTTTACACACACTGCTGTTTATCTCACCCGCGTATTTTAAACTGTTTTGATGTCGGATTCGACTGGTGATCAAAATCATGAAAAGGCAAAAGGAGAAAGACTATGAAGAATCATTAAGTATGGAGGACAGAAAGAGATACAATGAGAAAATTGGCGTAATAGGTGTGGATCCATACTCGTTAGCAAAGGAAAAGCTGAACCATGAAGTTTCAGCAGTGACCCCCCTTCCACTGGAGCTGTTATAGCACCGATTATGGTGATCCATGCCAATTTAGCGTTCCTGATCAAAATGGCTGAAAATTGGGTTCCTGACGATCTATTGCTGTTATATTCCCGTCAAAAGGCTGGCATTCACATTGTGACCCCGGCGTGTTGCCGCGGCATTCAGGATGCACTCACGATGTATGCCCGGTTGTGCCGCTCGCACTGATGTGTTCAACTGATTACCCACCGATGAAAGACGTCTTATTAGCATTGAACTGACATGAACTGCCCACAGTTCCCGTTGCATTCCCGGCAGAGTCCAGGTATTGCCGATAATAGCTGGTCAAAATGGCATCGATTGGCGCCAGTGGCATGGGGGAAAGACGTGTACCATTATCTTCTGCTAGCAAGTCACTGGAGGCGTACAATCAGTTTGTTAATGGCTGGGTGGGTGACATTTCCTCAAGTGTCCTGAATGCACAGCTGCCTGCAGCTTGCCTATAGCAATGGTGGCGCCGCTCGTATGTGACACTGCATGGCTTCTAAATTGCTTTTGAGATTATTTTTAAATACAGCTGAATTCTCAGCACAGTCTTTGTTTTCAAATGTAGAATTGGTCCGACAACATTGTACATACAAAAATCTGGAAAGCGGTGGCATTCTCACAATTCATGGTTCTTCCTCAGCATTTCATTTCTCCTACAGCTCTAGCTTTTTTCAGTTTTGTTATTTGTAGGCTATAAAGCACTTTAAAGGGCAAATGAAACAATTTTGCCAAAAATCACAAAAGTCACTTTTCCAGTAGTATATAGTTTAAATTATCATGTGATACATGTTTCCTGACTATATTAGAAAACTAATGATAAAACCAAAATATACTGGAAATTTCACGCTTTTTACGGAATTTGCCGAGCTCGTGCACCGTGAAAAGTCAAAGTTGCAAAAATTGGGTCACTCAGTCAGCTGTGCGGGTGCTGGTCACTGGTCCTGTGTCCCTGAAATGACGAGTGTTCTTGCTGATCAGGATGAATTAAGTGAGCCTGAGGTGAACATAAACATCCAGGTACGAGGTTATATGTTTGAACCGCGGGCTGACAACATACATTTTACCCGTGAGCCAAGCGCTAGCAGTTTCGACTCAAATGCGCAGCAGAAATCAGGAGGAACATGTCTCAGCTGGGAAATATTAATGCAGAGGCTGGTGATCCGCCACCCCAAAACCTGGATTGGGAAGAGACGTTCTTCACAACATATATGAAATTAATTATGATAAGTCTTTGAATACTGCAAGTTGTCACCTGTTGGCAGCGGTGCACCACACATGCATGTGTGTGACATTCTGCACCAGATGTTCTTAATGTTTAAAAGCAATTCTGAGTACTGAGTACTGAGTCACTGCCATTAGAAACTAATTTTACAAATTTGCCTGCTTTGCAACTGCTAGACTCCTTTTGGTTTTTTCCATTCGTTGGGGCTGTTGGATTGTTTGGCCAGCGTGGGATTTTTCGTGATGTTGTCCGTAAAGTGGACCTCGCATAACATGGAGTGCTTAGACCGCTTCCACAAGTCTCTTTTCTCCCAACATTTGTAGTTCAGATAGCTCGTAGTTTCTTTTCTGTATGGCTCCAGTGGAAACTTGAATGTTGCCAGGCCCATTCCTGCCACATTTTTACAGTCTACCAAGACGCATAAGCCCATGATGCTTAAGAAAAATGAGCCCATTTTACACTGAAGTTAATGAGTGGTGCTGAGCTGTGTGGCGACATTGACGTCACGGGGACAGAAAAAGCTGAGCAGTGATTTGAAAGCAGTTTTCGCTTCTGGACAGTACAAAACCTCAAAATACTCATAATTAAAAGCATATTTTGAACAAGTATGCAAACGTTTAGGGGTAAAATTGCACTGCTAATCCAATTATCCAATTATGTGTTTTCTCAGATAGTTTCATTTTCCCTTTAAATATAACCTGCAGTTAAACTGATAGTGATTTTGATTGATTAAACTACATTTTGCTGTTTACCGTCCCCAGTAGTATGTTAACATCTGTGTTAGCAGCATGCTATGACCCAGGAAGAAATAATTTTTGCTCATTGTCTAGTGATTGCCTATTTTTTGCATAGAAAGGGGCAAATTCTTACTGGCTTGAAAAGCTGGGAGCTGGTCTTCTTGATGAGGGGCTGGAAGAATGCCAGCACTAAAGCCTTGTTTACAGTCACCACATTGGTTATTTGGTTGTGTTGACTGTATGTCACCACAGCCCCATCACTATTTATCCTGGTGCATCATTGTTCTCTGTAAAACCTGTACTGCTCTGGTATGTCAGTGAAATTCAAGATTCAAGATTCAAGAGCTTTATTGTCATTTCGACTACATATAGCTGGTGCAGAACATAGTGAAATGAAATAGTGTTTCTCCAGGACCTGGTGCAACATATGTAAACATATGACATGTGACAGAGACAGGACTAGTTTTTATTTCTACAGTTCGAAAAATTTAAGTTTAAAAGATTTTTTTAAAAAAAAGAGATAAATAAATAAATAAATAAAGTGCAATGTGTGCAACATGGTGGTAAAGACCAACATGATTTTACACTAGTGTCTTAAAAGTGGCCGTGCCGGTGGAAAAAAAAAAAAAAAGAAAGGAGAGGTGCAAGACAAACCAAAATAACACCATAGCAGTTGTGATGTCACTTTGGCACACACCACTGATTGCAAGGGCGACAACAGCAGGCATAAAACAGTCATAAGACTATAGATTTTCACAGCTCATATTTTACACCTCAAAGTATAAGCTCTACTGTCTAATTTCTAACATTATAAAAATGGCTTTTTAAAATCTAGGACATCATCATTATGGAAATCTTTTAACTAGTGATTTTTAATCCATTAGTGTAAATATCCTTTTCTTTTGGCCGCTCCCTTGAGGTGTCACCACAGCGGATCCTCTGCCTCCGTTTCACCCCATCCCTTGCATTCTCTTCTGTCACACCACTAAGTGCATCATCTCAAAATCTCACTTTGGCTCAAGTTGAATTGTTAAAAGAACACAAATTTGAAAAAGTAGTGTCTGAAGTAATCACAGTTTATTGTGCAGCCATGATTGGTTTAGTAAAGATGAAGAGGGCAAGAAGGGAGCAGAAACTATCAGAAGGCCAGCAACACTTTGAAAGACAAAAAGTAAAAAAAAAAAACTATATTCAACATTTGTATCAAAACATCAAAATGCATCAGTCACTTCTGTTGCACAGATTATTGGATAAAATGACTAGATGTAACCAGTTAGGTTTTTAATGAAAAGAGCACAAGTTTAAAAAAAGGACATAGTAAGAAAGGATATGTTTGACTTAAATAAAAAGGAGTGTCTCGCAGTTGCTATGAGTCTGTGCTCATGCTCTATTTGTTATTTTGGGTTTGGTGGTGGGCTGAGGGGCAGTTAAGAGCCTCTCAGCATCTTTTTCTTTGCACCGTGTTGAAGGAAGGCTATGAAATAATGTGATAAAAATCTGTCTTTGTAAGATTCCATTTATTTTTTTACTAAAAAAGAAGAATAGCTCCAAAAGGATTTGAATTGTTTTACAGACTTCAATCACATGAGCTGCATTTTTAAATATTAAATTAATCAATTCAGAGCTAATTAACACATTTAATCCTAGCAGTTCTTCTTTTAAGTGACAAGAAAAACAAGTCTATAAATATAAATTCTTATTCATTCAAAAGCAAAACATTCTCATTTATGAGTATGTTTATGATTTCTCTGTTGCGTCTTAACTTGTATCCTGCTTGCAAACTTTTGTCATGAAGCTCTAAGCCTGTATTTAATTGTGAATCACAGCATAGCAGGTGACTCACCATGGGGCAGGGGGCAAGTATGGGTTTGCCCATGCTGGGGTCTGTTCTGGAGGTAAGTAACATTAACAGAAAGGTTTGTCCTGACATGTTACATTTGTTTGTGGCATATATTGGGTAAATCATTTCGTGGTAGATCAGAGGCCTGTACTTCAAAACAGGATTTTGGCTTATCCAGATAAGTTAAGGGTTAACTCTGGGTGTTCTGTATGACAATGGTGGTTCACTTCTCACCCGGTTATAGTGCCATGGTAACTTATGCTGCATAACCTGCTCTGGAGCAGGTTAAGTTCCAGATTGGAGATCAACATGTATAAACTCACCACCTTACTGCCCAATCGGTTCTCTGGAATATAGCGTCAGCTGTCCTGGAAGGTCTGTCACGCCTCTGTGCACAGATGGTAGGAGGGTCTAAAGTCTTAACAGCATCTAAAGTCTTCGAGCATCAGTGATAAATACAGATGCTTAGAGAAACTTTACTCATTGATTTGATTTTTTTCCCTTGTTGGTTGCAAATATTTTTTCAACAGTTTCATCATTATATAAGCCTTAATATGTGACCCTAACACAGGGTGCCTATTTGTCGACCCTAAATCATATAGCTAGAGCTACAACTATTTTTTTTCTTTTTTTGGATAGAAAAGTTACAGGCATGGAACATTATTTACCTTTAGATCCTAAACTATTGTGACGCTGTAATTCAGTAAAGTTGCTGCTTTGCCATCTATGCAAATTAGAATATCCCTTTTTTCAAATAAAGATACTATATATAAAACTTGCATATCATTCTTGCTGCTCTGTGATGACTACAAGTGTTTAATCATCTGTATGGAAAGAGATTGTCCTAGGCTGCTCACTTATCAAATACAACATCAGTATTGGCATTTCTCTGGAACCGGATTACACTCTGGTAGATTGCATTATATCTAAAAATCTTCATCAGTTGCAGAAAGAAGCTGTATTTCAATCCACAGGCCAATCTGCAGTAGATGAAAAAAACACTCTGTATTAAGAGAGGTCTGTATTTGCCTTTGCCAGCTAATGACAGGAAATTAACCTGGTGTACATTAGCAATAGGTGGTGTCAATGAAAGGTCATCTGAGCAGGTTTTGCACCTGTGCTGCTGAATCAGCATACCCACAGAATCAGCTGTGCCTCGCTTTCCACCTTGGCCCTAACACTGCTGTTTGGTGGCAGAAAATTACCAAACAGCTGCATAGGGGGAAGCAGCCCTGAAGCAAACTCCATTTGGCTTAGCACAGATTTTGTGCCCGCGAAATAGAGCCATAATTGTGTTAAATGAGCAATTACACTACAATGGCTTGTATCATGTTGCCTAACACCCTTGGCTAAGCAGTCGTATAATCACTTTAATGTGAGGCTGCTAGCTTTAATCCACCTATCCAAGATAATTTACAAATTCTAAGAGCATTGGAGAAAAAAATATACTCATTAAGTGCATCAATGTGTCACCATTTTACCCTGCAGCTTCACAGCTTTGTAGGTACATAGGAGAGAAGGTAACATTCCAGCTGACTTCATTAAGTTTCATTTTCCATTTTATCTCTCCTGAAGTGGACCATTAAGTTGGCGCACAAGGGTAACTGATCAGCTAATCTGCCTGTGATTTATGTGGCAGGGAAACTGAGGACTTAACTGAGCCTCAGAACACATTGATTACTGACATGGTTAATTGGCTAACCCTACTGGTACGCTGAGACAGGCTTATTGGAAATGTCAAATCAAGTGGCTCATTTGCATTCATGATGTATGGTGTCTATTCCAGCTTCTGCCCAGGCAGCACAAACGGACACACATAGCTGTAAAGAAAGGCCTGGGATAACTTTGTGACTGACCATCTGGCCTTCCAGGATGCTGGCAGTGGTTGGACCTTTTCCGCAGCCCAGCATCTACATGTCTGTACCGGATGCACTTAGCTGCTATGTGATGAATAGAATATGAGCATATGCATAACTCCTGATGTGAGTGAGACTCAATGCACCTGTGGGGTTTGAGTAAAGCCCCAGCTTTGAAACCAGATGCAACTGATAGCACAGTGCTGACAGAATGGAAAAGTATTTGTCCTTTTTGAATACACTATTCCTGAGTATGCATGTATATTGTAGAGATAAAAACAATGACTGAGAAAATATTGCGTTGGAGATACCTACAGCGTGAGCAGATGAAACCAGCATGAAATGGAAAAATTTGATTTGAGCTGATGGGGTAAAAGACTGTTAAACAATAGAGGTGGTATGAATTTCCAGCATTTGAATAAAAGGATACAGTTGATTTACTCCATGTAAACAAACAATAGAGCTTATCTGGGCAATGTAAAAAAATATGCATGTGCATCCCACATTGCTGTCATCTTCATGAAAGCGGCAGATGAATATCTCTGGTCCTTTATCCTCATTAATGTTCTTAACGTGTTCTGTAAATGACACCATTGGAGATTCAAGATCCTGGCAAGGTGAATAGAATAAGCTTGAGTCATACAATACAACTGTAGCACACAAAGCTACTTGGGACAAGGTTTGGCAGTGAATCATTAAGAGCAGGAATTAGCATCTGTATAGGTCTGCCACTCACGAGCTTACCCACAGTAACTGAATAAAACACATGCAAATTTATTATTCAAAGAAATTATAGTATTTCTTAACTTCAGCCTTGAAGCTGTTCTCTTCTCAATAAAGCAATAAATGCTGTAGCTTGCAGGGCCATTTGCAAAGTACTGAATAGCCCAAATGCATTTTAACCAATTTGAATTTGAACAAGCCTATAACTGCCATCATACAGGCAATCTGAACACGCTATGAAAACACTGCTATTATATGTACATGCGTTTTCAGAGTCTCATTTCATTCTTTTTCACCTTGAAGAGAAATGTTTATTGTGTTGTTGTGTTTCTAGAATAAGTTACTATTCTAGAAACATGCTTTAAACCATACATTCATCTGTCTGCTTATCTGGACTTGGGCTGTGGGGGCAGCAGCCTGTGCGGAGATGCCCAGAACTCCCTCTTCCCAGACACCTCCTCCAGCTCTTCCTAAAGGACGCTAAAGCATTTCCAAGCCAGCCAGGAGCTATAATCCCTTCAGTGTGTCCTGGGGTCTCCTTCCTGTGGGGCATGTCCAAAACACCTTACCAAGCAGGCATCCTAGTTGGAAGCCTGATTCACCTCAAATGGCTGATTGTGACGTTGATGCGTAGTGGCTCTACTCTGATCCCCCTCTTGAATGACTGAGCTCCTCACCCTATGTACCGCAACGGGAGAGCCCAGCCACCCTTTGAAGGAAACTCATTTTTTCCACTTGTATCTGTGATTTAATCTTTTCGGTCCCTAACCAGAGCTTATGACCATTGGTGAGAGTAGGAATGTAGATCAACTGTTCAATTGACAGCTTTGCTTTCATGCTCAGCTCTCTCTTCACTACAACAGATCGGTAAAGTGTCTGGATGACTGCAGACTCTGCTCCAATCTGTCTGTCAACCTCCACCCCACTCTCCCCTTACTTGTGTGTTTACATCTGAGATTCTTGAACTCCTCCACTTGTAGTCCCTAAGTGCTTTTAACTATCAAGAGTAATGTTCTCCTCTTTAATGGAGATATATCATATATATATATACACATACATACATACATAAATATATATATATATATTTCTAGGTTTATATTATCTTACTCCTACAGATTTAGCTACTGTCTTTTTAAGGTTCCCTGATTAGATTTCAGCTAGCTCCAGAACATCTACATATAGTATAGTACTCAAAGATGTCCTCCATAGTGTAGAGGTTTTCACATTTGCCTCATATGCGACAGGTCCCGGTTTGCAACTGAGAGGAGGCAAAAGCTCTGGGGGATCACAAACTGGTGTACTCTAAGTGGCAGTCCCAAGCCCAGATACATGGGAGGGTTGTGTCAGTAAGAACCTTAGTTTAAAGTGTGCCAAATTAAACAAGAGGATTCTTCCACTGTGGCCACTCCTTGGGAAAAAGGGAGAAGCAGAAACCACCACGTAGACTTAATATTCAGATGATGTCTGGCAAACAAAACTCCCTCCATGGATTAAAAATACATAATAGTATGAGCAAAAAGTGACCCCGTTTGCAGTTTGAGGTTTCCTTTCAACAACTGTAATATTGGAGTGGTCATCAAGGGAAGTTCTATTAATATATTCATGGGGTCTAAGGAAACAAACAAAACAGTCATATTTCTCTTTATTTTCTCTCTCTAGACTGAAACAGTTTGTTACCACACAAACATGAAATATACAAAACACACGCTGGACTTTCCACTTTGGTGTCGGCTAAGTCTAACTTAAGATGCATTCCAACTGAAACAAAGTAATGAGAAACTTCAACTAAACCCATTAAAATTTCAACAAGTATTATGAGAAGAGTGCTATAATGATCTCACCTCCACCATCACATTCAGGGCTTCACACTCCCCAGCTGACTTAACTTAAAACTCAGTGCCTTCTTATAGTTTTTTCTCCACTTTTATTCTTAATTACAGTTGGTCTAACTTTTTTAGCATGGGCCAATATTAATTTCTTCAATCTAATGTCACAAATGTACACCTTAAATGCCATCTCAAAACCTGTAATGTTTCTGCATTTTTTCCTCACACAGCTCTGTTAGAGGTTATTCTGGCCAGCAGGGACTGCTTGGTGGCTGGAGACTCGTGCTCAAGTGATGAGAACTGCAGTCCGCGTCTACGTACTTTGCGTCAGTGTGTGGCAGGCAACGGCAGCATGAAGCTGGGCCCCGGCGCCAGGAGCCAGTGTGCCAATGCAGTGTCTGCGCTGCTGTCCAGTCCCTTACATGGCTGCCAGTGTAAAAGAGGAATGAAGAAGGAGAAGAATTGCCTAAGCATCTATTGGAGCCTTCACCAGTCTGTCATACATGGTGTGTAGTGATACATGTAACATACTTTTCTGATAAAGCTGCACATCAGAATTATTTTCTTCGTGTGTACAGTAGTTATTGGATAGCAGTTAATTAAAATTATTTAACCGAGTTACCAAAATAAATTGATTTTCTTTTGTTTGTGCAAGCACAGATGTGTATAATCTCACTGTATCCGAACCAAAAATATGTTCTAGTTATATTTATATCAGTTTTATAGTGCTTTAACAGCCAGTTTTACATTTTGAGGGAACATAATGAGGGTAAGCTATAATAACCACTTCTCTGTTGTCAAACAGCATTATTTTTTTCATACACTATGTATGTGAAGCAATGAAATAGATTTTTGTTTGGCCCTCAGGCTGTGTACATGCCCTTGTTCAAGGCCTATGGCCATAATTTAGTGACATGCACACATATTGAATATTCTTACTAACCCCAGAAATTATTGGCTCCTGGCTCTTTTGAAATATCACATTGTGATGAAACAAATGAATGTTTAAAAAGTCATCAAGCATAGTTAACTTTGTTTATGAGTTCTTCATAAAGTGTCCATTATTCATAACCCTTTACCCCTGGAGAGCCGCCCCTAGAGATGGGAACTCTACAGCTCCTTGCTCCTGCTACAATTTTCTTCTGTTGCATGTCGTTTGATGTCAAGCGTTTATTTGGAACTTATGGATAAAACCCTGTGGCAGGCAGAGCAGTTGGCTTGTAGATTATCGCTCATTCATGCCAGCTATTGTTACTTATTTTTTTCCTGCATTTCTGCATTCTCCATTCAGTATTATTGTCCTGACTTATAAGTTGCTGGTTTTCAGTTATGTACCAGGTGTAGAGGCAGTGTCTCCCATTAGATTTTTGACCACAACCAACGAGAAACACTGTCAGCTGAGTCGTGACCAATGAGAATAAGTCAGCACTGCTCTGGTACACCTGAGGGTAGTCAACCTTTTACAACTTAATATTTACAGAACACAGAAGAGAAAGGGAACACGATTACCAATGGCTGGGATGTGTTAGCAAGAATGTATGTAAGGCCAACTGTGACTGTGTCAGACTAGAGCCGAGATTTATACAGTAAAAAAATCCCATACTGATATCATATAATATTGTGTACATACTGGATAAAAATGTCATGTTAAAGTTACAGTGAAATATAGGGAAATTGCTGGGCTGTTTATTAACTTTCAAACAAGCCTTTTTGCAAATCAATTGGATATCTCAAAGAAACTGCATGACTTCTCACCAGATCACAGTTTCTACTTAGCTGTGATTTGTATTATCATATGTGCTGCAAGCAGTTCTGAAAGGTTTGGCAAACAATGAAGTTGAAGGTGTTCAGCTGGATAAATGATGTACTGAAGTTCTCAATAAAAAGTAAATTTATATGTATCATAAGTTTAAGGACAACACATTTTTTGCTAATTTTGCTACATAGTTCCCCATTTTCAGAAGCTCACAAGTAATGAGATATATGCTTGATGAGTAGTTTGTTAGCCAGGTGAGGCCTGTTCATTTTATTATTCCATGACAAACTATGCAGATAAAAGTTCTGGAGTCGATTCGAAGTTTTGACCTTGCATTTTGTTGCTGTTTACTGAAACGCTCAGCATGAGGTCCAAACAGATTTCAGTGCAAGTACAAAAATGACATTATTAGGCTGTAAAACATAAATAAACCCGTCAGAAGGATAGCAAAAACTTTGCAAGTGGCTGAAACGACAACCTGGAACATTTTTTAAAAACAAAGGTAATACACTGCCCAGCTCAGCAACACCAAAAGGACTGGAAGACCATGGAAGACAAGTAAAGTGGAGGATCACAGAATTCTTTCCTTTCTTAGAAAAAAAAAATTACGACATCTAACCAAGTCCAGAACACTCAAGTAGGTGGGTTCATCATGGTCAAAGTCTACAATTAGAAGATGCCATCATAATTTTAAGTACAGAGGGTTCATAACAAAGAGAAAACCACTGGTTGATATCGTGAACAGGCAGGCCAGATTAAGAGAGCCTGCCCAGTTATGGGGAAGGGGAGTAAATAAATAAAATTAACTTGTACCAGAATGATAAAAGAGAAGAGTATGGAGAAGAAAAAGGAACAGCTCATGGTCTGAAGCATACCACATTATCTGTCAAACATGGTGGAGGCAATGTTATTGCACGGGCATGTATGGCTCCAAAGGGGACTGGGCGATTACCTGATCATATCCCAGTAGAACAGCTGTTCAGTTACTAACAACAAAACTGCAAGTAGAGAAACCCACAAAGAAGAAACAACTGAAGTAAAGGCCTGGCAGAGCATCTCAAGGAGGAAACAGCATTTGATGAAGTACATGGGTTCTGGACTTCAAGGATTTTAATTCAAGTATGAAAAACAATCCTTCTATTTAAAGTTATGTTAGTTTCTTCCATTATTTTTGAGTCTCTGAAAATGGAGTATGTATTAAAATGGTTGTAATTCCTAAACAGTTAATGGAATTCTTTTATCAAACCCCTTCAAATAAAGCTGAAAGTCTACACTTTTTGACTGTTTGATTTAAAATCCACTGTGGTGATGTAGGCACAATTAAAAAATAAAGCGTCATTGCCTCAAAACTTATGGATCTAACTCTATATCAGTTGGCCTGTTGAAACAACATAATGTAGCAGAAAATCAAGACAGGAGCAAGAGGCTGAGGAGGACACAGGGAGGAGCATTCTCTGAATAACTCATAAATTTGTAAACAGCATGAACTGTGCTCAATAACGTCCTGACATTCAATCAAATCAATCATTTTGCAGGGCTGTTAAGACCATCAGTTGCGTTCGTATTTCATTAAAAAGGCTATAGGAAGTATCTCACAGAAAATTAAACTGTGGCCAGAGGGCCATAAACAAGCGTATGTAAGAGAAGTTGGGGATTCCATATGTTGACAATATGTGCTATGCAAAAAATAGTTATCATTTATGTTATTTCACTGATATTATTATAGGTGCCCTTTTTCAATTTCCTATAAACAAAAGCACCATGAGTGTTTAAAATGCTATATCGCTGATATACATGTAGACATGTAGATATGGAACATATTTTTGGTTGAAAAATGTTTAGATTATACATATCCTTGGTTACAGAAACGTAAAGTACCAACATTTTATTCTGGCAACTGGGCTGAAAAGAACACAATAACCTTGAAAAATGAATAATAAGCAGAGGGTGACGGGTGTGTATAATTTATGATTTAGTGAAGTAAAGCCTCTCTGAGTAAATAAAAATGACTGCATTATCATTATTTACATTTCTTGAGATTTAGATCAGCTGCATTGCCTATTCAAGCCATTGTTCCTAACAGTGTTTTATGTATTCCAGGACTCAACCTGGTGGAGAGTTATCCCTATGAGACAGTGCAGAAGGATTACGACTATGTCCGCCTGGCCTCCATTTCTGCTGGCAAGTTCACTAAACTTCATTACCTTTTACCTTATTGCAAACCCTTTGAAGAGGTTTGTGCTCAAGCAAGTATACATTACTCCAGTAAAATATGGAAAAGAAGAAAACATTCACATCCCCGAGTCAGCTGAAATAACATAATCCATGAATGTCAATGCATGCTAATAGAGGCATTTTTATTCCACCGTCATAAAATAATTGAATATTTCAAATCTTGCCTTGTTTCCTACAGGATCTGGCTCCTTTAACAATGCACTCATAAAATTCATTAAATCAAGTCAAAAAGGCTCTGAAAAGGAGAATATAGTGTGGGTATATTTTATATATATATATTTATATATAAAAACAAAGACAATTCTGATCAGTGTTCTGATACTAATTGTTGGAAAACACTTTCAGACGATAATAATAAACAGTAATAGCAATAACAACAACAACAACAACAGTGATTTGAATGCATGTGTTGGCTATGTACTACATTAATCTGCTAGGACCGGGACTTATCTGCTGATTACTTTCCTAATTAATCAACTGTTCATTAAAATAGTAGAAAAACTCCTATCACAACTTTCCAGAGCGGAAAGTGTTGTCTTTAAACAGCTTGCTTGTTTTTTTTTTTGTTTTTTGTTTTTAAAGATGAACACAAGCGGCAAATGTTTATGCCAAAGACAGGACTCAAATATTTGGTATTTCTACATTAAAAAGAATAGATAGTTAATTAATTATCAAAATGCTGTGGATTAATCTTCTTTCAGTTAACTGCTTCTTCAAATCATTATTTGCTGCAGCGCTGCAATCTTCCAGTCTGCCCAGAGCACCTGCTAGTGTTAAAAACCTAAACAAACTGCAGAAAACTGATGACTCATCCTCTCAGAGGGGTCAGCTAGTTGCACATTTCCCAGTCAACATGAAGGCAACACGAATAAAAAAGGTTAATTCAGAAGTTACCACAAAGCAACAAGGTCCACTCTCACTCGATACATGGCCATTATAAAAGCTTATTTTGATAGTGGACTCAAACAGACAACAGTTCAAATCTGATTCTAAATTGGATTTAAACTGTGTTTAGTACCTAAATGCTAGTTCCAGTAGTCCAGTGGTTCTCAGACTGTGGAGCTGGCCCCACTGGTTGGGCATGGAGCCATCCAGGAGATAACGCATAGATTTTTTAAAAGTAAAAGAAACAAACAGTTTCCTGATCCTACTGCACTGATGCTATGCACTTTAAATAAAATTCCATGTCAATCCTTTTTTAGTCTTAGTGATTGATAAGATTGTGGGGTGTGAACTTTATTTGGCTTCTGAAGTGGGGCATGCCAGAAAAGTGTGAGAACTACTGCATTAGTCAATGATGTGAGAAGCAGTTAAGCGAAGAAGGAGGGACTAGTGTATGACAAAAAAACATGACTGCAATGGTCCAAATAATCAATGAGTCATTAGACAGAGCAAAACAGGCAGGTATAATACACTTACTTAGCAGTTAAAGTCCTTTAATTTGAGAACTGATTTTCAATAAAAGTAAGCTGTGACTGTATGTGCACCATCACTGTTGCACGCATTACATGTTACCGAAGACTTACAGCTAATACTGTGCTATTTTCCAAACACTGAAGACCACTCTTCCCTTAATACTAATTCTGTTTCTCTTGTACTCAAAAACTCAATTCTATATTTACACACACACACGCATGCTCACACTTCCCAATTCCAAACTACCTGTGTGAACTTGTAACAGGAGATTACATCTCAGTATGATAAATTAATAGACTAGCACGTGTCATATGTTCCCATTCGGATACACACAAAATATTTTTGACTGACTGATATTGGGTTGGTGTTGAAATCTTGTCTCTGACCTTACTTCCATCCATAGACTCTGATGTTGGCATGACAACAGTGAATCGCTGCCTCGATGCAGCCAAGGCTTGCAATGTGGACGACTTGTGCCAGAAGCGTCGCACAGAATACGTCTCAGCTTGTATCAAACCGACTGCCAAGTCAGGCCTGTGCAACCGGCCTAAATGCAATAAGGCCCTACGCAGGTTCTTTGACCGTGTTCCTCCTGACTATACACATGAGCTGCTTTTCTGCCCCTGTACGGACACGGCGTGTGCAGAGCGTCGAAGGCAAACCATCGTACCCAGCTGCTCCTATGAAACTGCAGAAAAACCCAGCTGCATTTCACAGATGAGGATCTGCAAAGCTGACTATGTGTGCAGGTTAGCAAGGAGTTATATAAGTTTTTAATTTAATCCACTTTATTTCAGTGGCAGTTGCATTTTGATAATAGATGGTTTTTCCATTCATTGAGCTTCTATTTATGGGAAACATACACTATATGAAAAAAAAGCTTTGGCCACACCTCTTAAACACTGAATTCAGTTGTTTAATTCAGTCTTATTGTGACAGACGTTTAAAAACAACAACAAACAACAAGCACCTAGCCAATGCTGTTTGGCACCACTGTAACAAATCAGTTTGGGAAATTTCTTCCCTTCTAGATATTCCAAAATCACTTGTTAGTGGTATTATTGCAAAGTCGAAGCATTTAGGAACGTTGTTGAAGCTAGGTTAAGAAAAGAGGTAATCATCAGCAATCAGCAGTATGGCTTCATGCCATGAAAGAGTACAACAGATGCAATGTTTGCTTTGAGAGTGTTGATGGAGAAGTATAGAGAAGGTCAGACGGAGCTGTACTGTGTCTTTGTGGATCTTGAGAAAGCTTATGATAGGGTGCCAAGAGAGCAGAGTTTTTATAGTTTTGTATTTTCTAAATCAATTTTATTTTTATTTCATTTTGAGTTTTTGTTTTCAGTTCAGTTTAGCTTCAGTTTAACTTCACTTCAGTTTAACTTAACTTAAGTTTAACTTTTAACTTGTTTCAGTTAATTTTTTATTGTTTAAAAATGTTTAATTTTAGTTTAGTTTTTATTAGTTTTAGTTTTTTTAATTATTATAAGATGGATGGTATTTGGTCAGGGGAAAATTACAGGTGTTTAGATCAGAAATCACAATACAAGCACAACACTTTGTGAAGGCAGATGAGTCACAATCATGTAAACATCCTGAGTTTCAATAAACAGATGAACCAAAGCCCTTCAGACAGACTGACTGATCACATTTAATTCAACTAACAAAGAAAGACTAGAACTAAGAACATTTTCTGAATATTTTTAATTCATTTTAATTAGTTTCCTAAGCCCACAATGTCATTTTAGTTAGTTTTGATTATTCCCAAAAGTCTAGCTTTTTTTATTTCAGTTAAGTAAAATTATTTTTCTCATGTACTTTTAGTTTTTAATTTTGTTTTTATTAACTAAAACTAGAAAAGCACTCAGAGAGCTCAGACCTCCACCAAGCAGCTTGAGCCTTTGTGTGCGCGCGTACACACACACACACACACACACACACACACACACACACACACTTTCTTATAGTCATAATATGTGGGGACATCAGACTGGCGATTTTTTGTTCGGCATGATCCCATCACCTGATTCTTCCCAAAATATAATCACTTCTTCCTTTTATGAAGCCAAATCCGTTCATAAGTTTGAGTTATATTGCACACCAACCAGTGC
>VUQH01008799.1:21632-35229 GCA_015106775.1 Etroplus canarensis
ATGCTCAGACATGACAATCAATCAGTAAAAATGATCAGCACCCTCCGGTCACGTCACCACTCGTGAGAAAGCTCTCTCTGTGAGATAACAGATGGTTTGGAGCACATTTGGGCAACCAGTTGGATTTAAAGAGCAGGGAGCTCAAAATCGAGAGACGCTCTCCAAAGTGTTTTACTCATTCGATACCTTCTGAATCATCTGCAGTTGATCTTCCCAGTCACTGCTCTGAGCGCAGCGGTGCATCTCTGCTGTGTTTTCCTGCTGACACCACCATGTGTTGGAGCTGCCTCTTTGGGCAGCACGTGATCACTTGTGAACACTGCGGCTTGCATCTTCCATTAAAACGCTATCTGGGACGCTTTAAGACGTAAGGACGAGATTCTAGCTCTCAGTTATACATGCTTCTTTTCCGCTGTTTCTTTTTGCTCTCTCCTTTTTAAGGCGGCTGCCCAAATAAACGGCACCACCTGTAAACCCGCAGCGAGAGCTTCCTAACGAGCGCTGACGTGAGTGGGTAGCGCCGATCGCTTTTACTGATCGATCAGCGCGCGTCTGAAAATGCTTAGCGGCTTAACGCGCAGCGGCATGAGATGAGTCATGGTTCAGTGTTTTGCAATCGAATTATTCGAGCTACTCGATGAGTCGTTGCAGCCCTAGCTGAATCGTCTGCCTCGTGTTCTTCTTCTGGAAGCTTTAG
This sequence comes from Etroplus canarensis, assembly GCA_015106775.1. Lineage (NCBI taxonomy): Eukaryota > Metazoa > Chordata > Actinopteri > Cichliformes > Cichlidae > Etroplus > Etroplus canarensis. The sequence goes on from VUQH01008799.1 coordinate 22,330, forward strand.
GCAACCGTTGCTGTCAAAAGAGCAAATTTTGAGTCGTTTTGACCAAGCACATCTGTATGGATCCACAAAAACAGATTTGATTCTTATAATCAAGCCGAAACAGTCTGCTAGGTACAAATTAGTATATCAACATTACTAATAGGTGTGAATAATTAAAATCTTTCCCAGTGGGCTATTTATGATTATTTGGTACTGTAACTCTGCATTTTCATTTGAATTTATGAAGTTATGGACCAAAACAATAAATTTTTTATTATTTTATTAACAGCAAAATTGAAAAACTGTTAAATAAAGCAAACTGTATAGGCTTAATTTGAAACAGAATTAAGCCTATACCTATACAGGACTTTGAGTCCTACCTGTGTTTGTTGCAATGAACAAAGTAAAGAAAAAAATGGACTGAATTAGATTTGAGACCTGTGTCTCAAACGGGGCCTGCTCTCTTGAGGTCTTTAACATCTAATGGGGCTTGATCATCAGGACTTTGCGTATGAGGATAAGGATTTGAAATCAATTTAACAGGCGTTGAAGAGAAGCTTAAATGAAAGTCCTTGTTAGTACTCTGTAGTGTTTTGGATCAACTGAAGGCTTTTCAGGGAGAGTTTAATCATACCACTCAGAGCAACAAGGAATTGCAATATTCCAGTCTAGAAGTACCAAGTGGATGGACACGTTTTTCTGCATCACTCAGAGACAGGATGTTCCTATGCACACCTCGGTTATATTTCCTAGACAGTATGGAGCCTTCTGTACTTTCGCCTCTGAGAGTATTGACTTTACATCATTGCATAGTGAATTGACACTGGTAGCATCTCCTCCACCACACAGCAAGCGATAAGCTTTCCCTCGGAGTGACAGCTTTAGCTGAATTACAGGCACTGGCATCATTCTCCTCCTCACAGGGGTATGCCACCAGTGTTGTGCAGCCATACTTACCTTGCACCTGCTCCTTCACAATGTGAAGCAGGGCTCGTTAGTGACTGACTTCACCCCAGCACAAAACATTGCGAGTGCTTCCACAATGGACGGGACACGTCCTCTGCCATCTGTAGCTGTAGGATTGTACTGCATACTTGTCGTAATACTTGAATATCTATTAGTTGAAGTATAAAATAAAGCTTCAATCAGTTGTTCTCCATCAAAGAACACTGATGCTCATTGCTTTCAAAACTTTGAACTAGCTGTGTAATTTGGGCTGACGTGAAACTCATTCAAATGTCCATTCATTTCCTGTCAGATTTACCTGCACATGGTTCAGATACACTCAGCAGCCATTTCATTAGATACACTTTATTAGTGCTGGACTGGACCCATTTTTGCCTTCAGCTCTCCTTATTCTTGATGGCATAGACTCAACAAGGTGTTGGAAACATTCCTCACAGATTCGGGTCCATATTGACACGACATCATCACACAGTTGCCGTAGATTTGTTGGCTGGACATCAACGATGTGACTCTCCTGTTCCACCACAATCCCAAAGAGTGAGATCTGGTGACTTTGGAGGCCATTTGAGTGCGGTGAACTCATACAAGAAAGCTTTGTGATGCGTTTGCCATCAAAAGATGGGTACACTGTGGTCATAAAAGGATGGAGATGGTCAGCAACAATTCTTAGGCAGGCTGTGGCTTTTAAATGATGCACAACTGGTACTAAGGAGCTCCAGGTGTTCCAAGAAAATCTTCTTCTTCGTCTTTCGGCTGCTCCCGTTAGGGGTCGCCACAGCGGATCATCTGCCTCCAGGATGCGCGCATAATTTCATGTTGTTAACGTCAAATTCGGACCCCTCTGACCATTAACGTTGCAGCACAAACCGAAAATCATCAGACCAGGCAACGCGTTTCCACAACTCTATTGTCTAATGTGAAATGTAGCCTCAGTTTCCTGCTGTGGTGGTACCCAGTGTGGTTTCCTGCTGCTGTAGCCCATCTGCGTTAAGGTTCAAAGTGCTGTGGGCTCAGAGATGCTCTTCTGCATACCTTAGTTGTAACAGATGGTGATTAGAGCTCTTGTTTCCTTTTTATCAACTCAAAGCAGTCTCATCACTCACCTCCGAGCTCTGGCATCAACAAGGCGTTTTCATCCAGAGAACTGCCGCTCACTGGGTATTTTCTCCTTTTTGGATCAATTGCTACAAACAGTGGAGATGGTCATGTAGGAAAATAAAATACTCAGACCAGCCCATCTGGCACCAACAACCATAAAACCTTCAAAATCACATAAAGCACTTTCTTCTCCATTCTGATGTCCATTTTGGACTTCAGCAGGTCCTCTTGATCATGTCTACATGCCATGTGATTTGCATTAGCAAGCAGCTGAACAAGCATACCTAATAAAGAAGCCAGTGAGTGTATGTTATGCCGAATATTTTCTGACCAGCTAAACACATGTGGAATATAAAATGTGCAACTAAATTAACATTTACTATCACTATTGTAATATAGCTGCTATGTTACATCCACAGCTCCTGCTCTGCTTTTAGTATTGCATGCTAAACTTAACTAGCATACTTTCACACTGATTTGAGTGAAATCCAATCCAAATGCGTAACTGGAATCACTCCAGGTTAAGTGCTTGCCATCAACAGCTGTTATTGATCAAGTATACAAGGGGTCTGCTATCAATAAAAGCACAGCTTTGCGTCCGATGACTGCAGTCTTGGTGAGAAGACAGAGGGTTAATTTATTTTAAACTGTGCTTTTTCTCACCCAACTGTTTACGTTGATAAGCTATTTCTATTCAGTTTTGTAATTTCCATAATATATCCCTCTGGGTTCGACTGGTGGTGCGGTAATAACCCTGTTCATTTCCAGGGGAGTAAACACTGGCCTATGAAATAACATTAACGCTACCTAATGACAAGGTGGAAAAATGTCGCAGTAAAGGCCTGCAGCCTCGTCGAGAGCCAGTAGAACTGGAAACATGCTAAATAACAACCAAGTAACAAATTGCTGCCGTTTCTTTAAAGCTCATTTACACTTCAAGGCTTGAACACAACATTCAGGGTAAACTGTGCTTGAACCCCAGTTGCTGGGAACGACGAAAACACTATATATAATAATGCACATGGATAAATAATGTATCTCCTTCACGTAATTAGAGCAGCTCTGAGAATACATTTGCCCAAATTAGACTCTGAAAGTCTTCCCACTGTGTTTAATGTTGCAGTCGATGTGGGTACTAACCCAGATCAACTTTAACTGTCATTAACAAAACAATCTCAGGCATCACTCCATCGCTAATAGCTTAATTTGTTAATGATCTGGGGTTTTACACTTGATGACTTGAGTGCGAGATACAAGACGGGCTTACTTGTATAAAGCAAAGCACAGGAGTGGAACGAAAGAACTGGTAGCGGGCATATACGTTGATGCAAAAAACAACTGCCAACAAGCAACAGGGAGGATGGGGGAGGACGGGGTGAGACGCAGGGAGCGGCATGGGGATTATGATAATGCTAAGGCGACAGCTGTTCGGCGGTGCCAAGCAGCTGTATCCACTGAGGGGGATGAAGCCTGAGCCAGGGCAGGAGCCTCTGTTGATGCCACTGTGACAGTAAAGGTAGCCGGGGCAGACACAAAGAAAACAGAGCTGCATGCAAAAATATAGCCTGGAATAATTGAATATATTAACCTCAGAACTATTGTATCCTCAGATGAGTTGGCTTTACTTAAAAAATCTTGACTTCTCACAAGATAAAGTAATGTCAAGTGGAAGCCACCCTTCCACTGAGAACATTTCTGATGAGGCTTTGGTGAACTGGTTCAAATGAAGGGCCAGATGCGTCTCTCAGGTCCTGTGTCAGGTCTTTGCTGATTTTTTTTTTGGATTTCTTAAGGACATGACTTTCAGATACTGTTCATCTGCTTTAGATAGTGTTTTCTTTCTTTTTTTAAAAAAGGCCTGTTGTTTCTGCTCCTGTTCTCCACTTGTTGAGTTTCCACAGATTTTTAAGGACACACTGCACAACCATGCTGAGATATGCCAAGTTTTCATTTAATAGCTCGTTGGGAGTTACATTGTTGGTGCGAAAATACTATTTTCTGCCTGTCAAACTGTGTTATTTTTGGCACGTTTTATAGCTTCATCTAAATAAATGGGAACAAATTATATGTTTTGACAGCAAGCTGCTAGTAACAAAGTATCTGAAGATACAATTTAAAACTGGTTCATTCCTTGTTTACTTCATGCTGGAATGATTCACAAGTCAGTGTTAAGTGGCTTAACGGTCAAAAACCATCCCTCTGAAAATGGTCAGGTACAAAGACAGGCCTGAAAATCAGTGAAAAAGCAGCCAGTGTCCAAAGAAACACTTTGAATGACCTTCAGAAAGCCTGGAGAACTACTGCATCGAACTCACCACAGCCGCCGTGCATGAATGTAAGAGTTCGGTCGTGTGATGTAGACTCGCCGACACATCAGTCACAACTCCTTTTATAAGTTTAAAACCCTAATTTGAGAAAATAATCTCACTGCTAAACATACTCCCTACCTTTCCCTTCCAACCGAACAAACTCATTTGCTAAATTTGCTAGCAAAGATGGAGGGATGTGGTTGACAGATGACCTAATGAAACGATACCATCAAGGACACTATATGGAAAAACATATTGGCCCACCTACACATCACACCTACAGGAGTTTTTATGATATTGGATTTTGAAGCCGTAGGCATTCAAATGGAGTTGGTCCCCTCTTTGGTGGTGTAACAGCTTCCACACTTCTGGAAAGGCTTTCCACAAAACTTTTAAGTCTGTCTATGGGAACTTTTGCCCATTCATGCAGAAGAGCATTTATGAGGTCAGACAAGGATGTTGGACGAGAAGACCTGGCATCCGAACTCCATTTCATTTTATCCCAAAGGTGTTTGTACTCTACTTTGGACTCTACTTATGTAGCGCTTTTCTACTTTTAACTACAAGCCTCATTCACCCATTCACACAGCACTTTATGTCTTTGAGCGCATTTAACTATCACTCACACTCCGATGGATACATCGAGAGAAATTCGGGGTTCAGTGTCTTGCCCAAGGACGATAGGGCATGTAGACTGGAGAGGTCAGGGATCGAGCTGCCAACCTTCGAGTTGGAAAACGACCCGCTTTACCTCCCGAGCCACAGCCGCCCAGGTCAGGTGGAAGCGAGCTGACAATACAGCAGTACACGATTGTGTGTTGTGTGTCACAGCCCCCCATCTTGTGAAAATGTATATCTGTTTAGTGAAGAATTTCAATGTGACATTATCAAACAGCAAAGAAATAAAGAAATAAATCAAAAAAGTCCTCTGTGGATACATTTGTATTCATCTCTGCTGAAAAATGATGGCGTGTCTAGCAAAGACTAAAAAATAAAGGTAACCGCAATGTGCTGGATAATATCTACCGACCTTAAATCAACAAACTGAGAAGGATGAATCCTACTTTGTGTGCGAGTGGTATCATCCGTTATCATCAATGTGCTTGAGAGAGTAGAGGAAATGTTTACCACCCACTTAATCAATAGAGTCATGGAGTCAGGGATTAGCACACACGAGCAATAACAAAGCAAACACACACAGGACAGAAAAGCAGAAAGAAAAAGAAAAGCTGAGCGCAAGACTCCGAAACACAAGCTCTTGGCTGCACGCAGCCTTCGCGCAAGTGCACTCTTTCATAAAATGCCGTAGTTCCAGCTGTGCCTCTCTCTACCTGATGCTTTTTACTTCTAATGTTTCCAACTGGAAGGATTTTATCATGGCTGTGTAACTCGCAGATGAGTTTTTGTCCACCTGAAAGGAGAAGATGCCGCCACAGACACGTCTCCGTCTGCTAAGTCCATCTTTCCTCTTGTAACTGAGACTTTCAGATGGAACACCACCAGTGTCTGTTAGTCAGCCGAGACGTCGGTATTTCATTCTGAAACACTCTGCATGAAAGGGATAGAAACATCACTGATCACTGTTTCTGTAGTCAAAGGCATCTGCTTTCTGATGCTTTTGAGTCCCACTGGCATGTCAGGCACATATGGTGGTAATGTGCTTTCAAGATTAAAGGAGCAGTTTACCCCAAGTCAGTGATTATCTGGTCTCCTTCGTGTCAGTCAAAACTGCACTGAAGTTTGTAACATCAAAATATTATCAAGAAGGGGTTGTTAGTCACTGAGGTTTATATGGATTTCATGGGCTTCCAGTTTGTGGCAGAATGCGTAAAATTGTGATCCAGAAGCTGTTAACAAAAACCAGTTTTCACATTTTGTGTCCTTTCCTGCAGTCTGTCTCAAGCAGGCCCGCTTCTCACAAATGAAGTGGGATCAACCTGGGTTTGTTGCATCATTGTGACCAAAAAAATGGTGTAAAACGTTCAAGTCCAGGCACTCAAGGTAGGTTTGTCAGGGGTAAATCGTTTGACGAGCTATCGTCCTGCTCTCAAACTTGAAACTCGGCTTTGCCGACCTAAAGATGTGGTAAAAAGTAAAATCTACCCCATCGGTCCCACAAATTGTAACACTACTCATGTGCTATATTAACTTCAGTACTGTAATTGTTTGTTTTTGCCACAGGGTGGCTGAACATAGATACGCCAAAGAGAGGCATACTGGAATTATGCACTTAAGGCTACCAGTTACCCTGGTCTTTACAAGGACTCAGACCTCTCAGGTGTTCCTTATAGTCAGTACCTTTGTCCTTAGTAAGATCAACAGATTTTTGATTGACCAGAGTCTTCTTTTAAAAGCCTATGAGAGGGCTATTTATTCCCTAGAGAAATGTCATATTCACCATTGCTGCTAACGAAATAGATGCACGTACTCGTGCTGCACACGTGTGATGATTGAAGCTATAATTGCACAAGCTGATATTCACTGGTATGTCTCCTAAAGTCTTTAGCCCAGTCAAATATAAACCTTTTATTACTTTACCAAACCTGCGTACCATCCAGCTGAAGAACCAGTGAGCTAAAGCCATAGCGAGGTGTCCTCCATCTGCGTGTCAGTCCACAGTTCACACTAATAGCTACTTTTTCTGCAGCATTGGTCTGAATTTAGGTCCTCACCCAAACGGTGGTCGATGTCAAGGTCATATTAATCATTTTGCAGGCACTTTTCCAGTTTCACAAGAATCACTATTCTACCTGGTCAGATTTTAGTGAAACTTGCGAACAGCAGTTACCTAATGGGTCTTCACCTAAACTGTGGGCAAGCTCACGGTCATGTTTGTCATTTTACAGGCACTTTACTATTTTCTCAAGCCGTGCACAAATGCTGGGTTAGGGCTGGTCAAGAACAAGGACTGCTGTCCTGCCTGTTTTGTCTGTTTGTTAGCCTCCTTGATTTCTCAATTGAATTCAGTTCTCATTAGTTTGTGCAATACAGCCAACCATTGACGAAGGTTTCTTTCTATGCTTCACACATTACAGTAACCTATGAATCGTGAGGGATCATGAGCTGGACGAGCTACTACGTCACTGACGTTCTGGTTTGGTCATAATTTTTCATTTCCATTACCGCCAGTGGTTTAAGGCAGGGGTCCCCGACCCCAGAACCCCTGGTCTGCGGACCGGTACCAGTCCGTGGACCATTTGGAACTGGGCCGCAAAAAAAAAAAAAAAAAAAATTCGTGGTTAAAATGTTAGTTATTTTTCTCTCTTCTTTTGGATCATATTTTGAAAAACGACTGTTTCCACCCTCGCCTCACTAACTGCGCTTGACTCTGGAACGTCGTTTCACGCATCAGCCAAATGAGCTAACCCTTGAAAATAAAATGAGCTAAATGCAAAATTCACTGAAGAGCTTTTTCGGGAAGGAACGAGCAAATGATGGGACAGCAGAAGGGTCACGGACCGACAGCCAGAAGAAAGCTTCATTTAAAAGAAAATATAAAGATTCTTACCTGGGTTACAGGTTCATTACAACAGGTGATACACATGCTCCTCACCCGCTGTGACCGACTGGCTAATGAAGCAATGAAACCTACAGAAGTGCTTCACCACATTGAGACAAAACACCCGTACACACGTACCTTCTCCATATAAAGTGTAATCGTTCCATTCAGATTACAGACTAACTGATTTTTGTTATTGGAACCCCCGCACCTCTGCCCGGTCCGTGGAAAAACATTCATACATGCAACCGGTCTGTGGTACAAAAAAGGTTGGGGGCCACTGGTTTAAGGGACACTAGTAATGTTCCCACTCGTGGGTTAATGCACAAGCAATTGAAATGTTTTGCTCGAATTGACAAAACCATAAGGAATTATACATCTGCTCTTCTTCTAACTCATTGTTTTGGTTTTTGTGCCAAAAACTTCACTGGTTTTTGGTTCATATCACATAAATCTTCAAACCCAGTAGATATTTTTAATTAGTAACAGGCTCATAAACTTGTTTCCAGCAGTGACAAGCACACATTTTTCAGTTATGAAGAAAGTGGATTTTTCTTAGAAGAAGGTTGAGACCAAAGTTGAGCTAAACAGACAGGAATGTTTGACTTATAGCAGTCATCACGTGGCCACACACACACACACACACACACACACACACACACACACACACATGCTAATCCAAATAAATGCTAATGTTTCTCTAATACTGGAAAAGGTGTCAGTGTTTTAAAACATCTTTTTTAGGTTGTGTTAGACCCTCGAGTATTAGATGGACTGGAATCAGATTTGATTTTTCAGTACTACAACTGTCAAAATCTTTTGTATTGCAGCTCATCAGGCAATCCGACAAATACCAGAAGGCCTCGAGACTATTGTACAACAACTCTTTTTTACTTGTAAATCTGCTGTCCGAATCCAAATACAGAAGTCAACAAAGAACCTTTTCCATAGTGGGTCTGGTTAGAGAAAATAGACAGAGGACATGAATGGTGTTAATATTTAATAGGGGTTTAGTGAAAGCCTGAGAAGATGTCCAATGTCCTGTTTCTCTGCTTGCCTTGGAGAATTACAGTACACGGCTAGGTAAGGCCGTGAACCCAATCGTTTTCCCCATGAAGACAAGGGCTGACTACTTAAAGCCAGGTTAAGTTGGGTTGCTGGTCCCGATCGCCTCGTCCCTAGTAAGCTGCACAAATCGATGGACAGATTTGAGGGCCAAAAGGCTCACCTCAATCCCTCGGCTTCATCGATTGCTATCCCCATTAGAGCCCTCACACACCCAACCGCAGTGTCCTATTTTATTTCTAATGCCTCTTTCCCTTGTTTCCCCTCTACTATCCTTCTCCAGTCCTTTCCCTTTTTGCTCATCTTTTTGTTCCCCAGCTATAATTCTTCTCTTTTTTGTTTCATGTAATGCCTTTTTCCCCACTTATCCGTTCTCAACTCTTTTCTCTTTTCAGCTCTTTTCTTTTTCTCTTGGTCTTGTGCCATTCTCTTTTATCTTCCTGTCACACACTATATCCTATATCTCTCTTCACTGCTTATTCTTCCTCCCCCACTACTCTCTGTCTCAGTCCCAAAGGCCTTGGGCTCTCAGCAGTGGATCATCACAGATTTAAGGAACTTGTCTCACACAGGCCTGTTTTCTCCAATTAGTTGGAGAAAAGCACATCAGTCAATCTACTGGATTCTCAATGAGCAAAATTATCCTCCAAGGAATGTGTGTTTGCTTGGATAAATAATTATTTTTTGGGAATATACTTTTAAAAAGGGTCCTGATGATACCCTTTTGGGTTTGCAGTAAAATCGCAGTAATGTATGTTACCAAAGATAGCCTGTTGTTGTGGTTGCACCCCATAATTTAAGGGAACCGGGGCAGGATGTGCACGTGCATTTGTGTGAATATCACCAGCCCTAAACTGTTCCAGTCTCTTCCTTGGATAACAGGCTGCCAATTTGATGAGAGCCCAATTATAGCAATTGTTCAAATATGGAAGAACAGAAGAGGTTTGAAAATAAAAAGAAAACTGCAGACTTGAACAAGTGCGGAGATCAAAAGGAGAAGATAGAAACCACGAAAGACATGTTAGACATCAAAGAGGAGGAGGAAATGCTAAAGTATGGGTGAACAAGTAGAAAGAGAAGGTAAGGTAGAGAAAAGATTTTGGTTCCAGAGAAATGTATGAATGACTTCCAGATCAAACATGAAGAAAATTAAGCTTGAATTTTATATACTGTAATTTGCTATTGGTGCAAGGTCAAAACTCACTAAAATATATGCTGTGGCTGAATACATTGAGTCTGATGCTTGTTGAATATTATGATTTTACTGATTACCTGTGCTTGAGAGATTCAGGAAATATAGACTCTCAGATCAAAAACTGGGAACAAAATAAAACATGTAATTTTAAACCAACATGTCATACTTTTAGTCTATTTGAAAACTTTGTAAATAGTGAACTACAAAAATAGTGAATCCCCATCCTGATCAGCTTGACTTATATTGTGTGCATGCTGTACACTTGCCACTTTAATAGAAACACTTTGCCAGTTTTGGTATGGACTCCCTTTTGACTAATGCTGAATCCTGACCATTCCATCTGAAGTTCACAGCAGAAACTGGGACTGATCAGACCAGGCAACACTTTTTCCAATCTTCTATTGTCCAATTTTGGTGAGCTGGTGCAACCTGTAACCTTAGGTTCCTTCTTAGCTGAGAGCAGTGGAACCAAATGTAGTCTTCTGCTAGTACAGCAGAGGGTTCAGCGTGATGTCCATTCAGAGATGCTCTTCTGCATACCTTGGTTATAACAGTTGTTATATGAGTCACTGTTGGTGAGCCCATGTGAACTGTACCCTCAGTTTCCTGTTATTAGCTGCCATGAGCAGTGCTTGATGTGGTCTGCTGCTTCTGTAGCCCATCTGCTTCAAGGTTTGATGTGTTGTGTGTTCAGGAATGCTCTTCTGCTTCAAGGTTTGATGTGTTGTGTGTTGAGGAATGCTCTTCTGCTTTAAGGTTTGATCTGTTGTGTGTTCAGTAATGTTCTTCTGCATATCATTAGTTACTAGGGAGGTCATGATACCATAGTAGTCAGTGTCATTACATTAACTTAAGCTACTGCAAATATATTAGCTTATGGGACATAGGTGATTTAGCAATGACAGTGCCAGCTGTCTTAAATGAAATGGTACTTTTAGGTTAAAATAAGATGAATTCTTTGAATAGATCTGGATGAATCATTTTTAGGTGCTTAGTAAAGTGGAAGCATTCCTTCCTTAGTATGAAAAGCACAACAGCATATCACATTATCTGAATCAATTATCACTCCTTGGTCATCTGTCTTTGATGCAAAGTACTTCTAGTACTCGATTTTTAACTAACCTTATTATGAACGAGCCGGGGCAGGGCGGTGCAGTAGCTGCACTAGTCGCCGTCTTTCACATGTGGTTTTCACTGTTTGTGTGCTTTCTTCTTCTTATCCAGCATGTCAGGATAGACTAGAACATGTATGTTGCCCCTACCAGTTCTGGAAGAATTGCAGCCTGGGTACATGGTATGCATGCATGGCGTTTGGTGCCGCAAAAACAAACTAAAAAACCGGTACTACGGTACCAAAAAAGCAAGTAGTGTTGTATGTTCTGAATTTTGGTATTGGAAGGTGTTTCGTAAGTATTGGTTCTGGCTACCTCCCTAATAGTTTCTGTTGTCTGGCCATTCTCCTCCGACCTCTGGCATCAACAAGGTTTTTTTCACCTGCAGAACTGCAGCTTATTGGATATTTTCTCTTCTTCGGACCGTTCTCTGTAAACCCTAGAGATGGCTGTGTGGGAAAATCCCAGTAGATCATCAGTTTCTGAAATACTGTTAGGCACATAAACCATATTCAGAATCCTCTAAATCACCTTCCTTATTCTGATACTTGGTTTGAACTTCAGCAGGCTGGCCTGACAACGTCTACATACCTAAATGCAGTTGCTGTTATGTTATTGGCTGATTATTCATGTTAATGAGCAGTTAAACAGGCATAATTAATGAAGTGGCTGGAGAATATAAGTATTAGCAATCACAAAAAGCTCATTTGTGTCTGCTTATAGCCAAAAATAAAAAGTACTGTGACAAAGTAAATGCTACGACCTTTTAATTTTTGCAATGTCCAGATTTATTTTGTTAAACTGGAGTTCTACAGAAAGCTTTTGGAGGGTTGCCCTCCTTGCCCAAGTGGATTCTGCTGTCGTAGTTTGCCTTTTCACATTTTAATACTAGAAGTGGTCAGTTACTGTAATTTCTGAAACATGACCAATAGTTAGAATGAACAGGAGTTAGAGGAAAAGAGTCAGGTTGACGAACACCTCAGACTGTCATGGTCTGGGTGAGTGCTTGGGGTTTTTCCACTGCCTTCGTCCCCACCCTAGGGCGGAGCCGCCTCGGCTGCCTCGCTCGTCACACCTGCCGGCAATTGAGAGCTGCCTGTTCTTATGCCCAGCGCACCCACAGACCCTCGCCAGATTGTCTGCTGATGCCAGTCAGTGTACGGCTCCACGTCAGGTCTATGTTCTCTTGTCCTCACCTGCGCTCACCTGTTTACCTCCGTATTCACAGATCGCCATCTACAACCTCGTCAGCCTGCACCTTGCCGCATATCCACGCCTCGCGCCGAATCGGCTACACTCGCCTGCCAGCTCTCTCTCTCTCTCGCCATCGCAAGCCCTCGGCTCCGGACCCTCTCCATCGTATGGACACTCACCCAGACCTCCACAGCCTCCACCTCTCCACTTCACTCTGCAGTCCGCAATCGTGAGTTTGACGCCCAGCTGTATTCACTCGCTGAGCCCGACCCACCCCAATACATACTCACTTTTGTCTTTTATGTTACAGCGCACCTGCCCGCTCCGGTCCGGTCCCTATCCTCCCTCACCAGTACAACAGTCACTGTTTTCGCCACGCCTTTCTTTCACTGTAAATAAAATACACTTCCTCACTGCCACCTGTCTGAGTCCGTGCTTGGTCTGCGCCTGGGTCCAATCTAGCCCTCGGCCGTTGGCCGTAAC
>VUQH01008825.1:7184-18007 GCA_015106775.1 Etroplus canarensis
TTGGTGGAAGAATTTCACTGGCCCGTGCAGAGTCTTGACCTCAACCCCATCCAACACCTTTGGGATGACCAGAACAGAGATTGTGTGCCAGGCTAGGTTAGGCCCAACATCAGTATCTGACCTCACAAATGCTCTTCTGAATGCATGGGCAAACATTCCCACAGACACATTCCAAAGTTTTGTAGAAAGGTTTCCCAGTAGAATGGAACCTCTTATAACTGCAAAGGGGGAGCAACCCCATATTATTGTCTATGCATTTAGAATAAACTGTCATAAAATCTCATGTAAGTGTAAGGAGTAGGTTTCCCAATACTTGTGCCTATATAGTGTATATAGGTAGGTATAAAGATATACAGATGGTAAAAGTGCTTTCTGAGAGCAATGTGAAACTGTTTTTATATGCTGCCACTATAGCACACTTTACTAAAACACAGTCTGTTCTTAGAAAAAAAGTCAAAATGCAAGCAGTGTTACATTACACACTTAATAAGTCTCTAATACCTAACCTATAGTCCACCTAATTTAATACCAGTGCTCTATTTGGACTGTCAAGCAAGTAAGCCCTCTTTTCTTTGACCCCTTTCAAAGAAAAAAGAGAAAAAAGTAACTCCTAGATCAATAAGTTGAAGGACAACAGGCAATGAGTGTGAAAAGAAGTGACACATGTGTAAAAGCTCTCCTGAAGTAAAGGTCAGAAAGAGGTGAGCTCTGTGTTTAAAATGATTTTAACCCAAGTCAAGACTGTGAGGAAAGGAGAAGCCTCAGGAGAGGCTAACGCTGGCTTTCATGGTTTCAGTTGATGCTAAAATTTTACTTTGAGGCCTTCTGACATATAGCTTAGTATAAAAAAGATTCATTTGAGCATGCTGAAAGGTGCTTTAATGCTTTTCTTATACCTTATGAGCACATTATTCTTTTCTTCATGTCTGCATCAGGGATCAGATCTAAGGCTGCATTAGTGGCCCTTCTTAAAATTTTACATTCAGAATTTCAAATTGTTCTCATCTTTTCTCTTGCAAGAGGAGTCTACAAACTTTTCATCCTTTTCTGCACCAGCAACCCAAACAGCCATTGTACATGGGGTAGCGAGTCTACACAAGGACCCAGCAGCTTCATTATACTCCCAGTCTCATCACAGTACACCCAGCCAGAATGCAGCCACCGTGCTGTTCAGCGCTGCAGAGCTTGCCAACTGTCCACATGTCCTGAGCAGGGCTGAAGTGGGCGCGGCCTGCAGAGAGACGCTTTACTGCCTCCACAGGAACATCAGGAGTGCAATTCTGCTTGCTGTCCCCACACATATGGCCCTGTTTTTCATTTTTGGATGTACACAGCGGAAAGGAGAGAGCGAGATAGAGAGAGAGAGAGAGAGAGAGAGAGAGAGAGAGAAGATGGGGAAAGCAACAGAAAGACAGAAGACAGAGGTGACCAGGCAAAGACAGACTGGTAGAAAAAAGAGACAGAGACAGAAAACCAGAGCAGCTAGAAATGAGTAATTGAGGGAGATAGAGAGAAAAGGGTTGAAAGGGTGTGAAATGCGAGAAGAGAGTTTGATTTGTTTTCGGCAGTGTCGTGCTGTCACAGAAATGTGTTTACCAGCCCCTACTTTGCCATTAGTGACACTTGGGCGCTCCTGTAGAAGAAACCAAATAGGTTGATAACTGCCTCATGTATCCTCCAAATATCCCCATAGCTCTCCATCTGTTGGACTGTGTCTGTCCGTATGTCTCCTCTCCTTCCGTCATCCGTCCTCACTCTGTCTCCCTTTTTTGCCTTTTATTTTTTCTATTGTTTCTGGGTGTTACCTACTTGTACTCAGTCTTCCTCCATGTTTGAGTCACTGCTGAAGCTGAAGGTTAGAGCAGTGAAGAGCATGCAAATTAGTGAGAGCAGGACAGACGCAGATGCTGTGTCCAATTTTAGGGATCACCTCCTTTGACAGATGTGGCATACCAAGGGGTAGCCTCCTAAAATAGGTTGGGCTGTAGAGAATTTAACATAGCATCATTATGAGTTCCTGCTGTGAATAGTTTTGCAGATGTTTGGTCATAAATTAAACTGTTAAAAATTCTATTGCTGGTAACATTAAAATGTTCAGCCTGTGATTGTCAACAGGACTGATCCTTTAGTGATCACAAATCTTTACAGTATTTCATAATAATGCATTCTACATTTCCATGTAGAGATGTGCCACTAGCATGGCTAAAAACTAGAGTTAAATCATTTTCCATGAATGCATGATAAGCACAACAGGCAAATGATGCTTCATGATAATTTAGCAGTACACACAATTCAAACATTCAAATTTGTAACTGATAATAAAAGTCTGTGTTTAGTGATTGCTTTAAATTAGATGTTCAGAAACACATACTTATACACTATATGGGCAAAAGTGTTTGGCCACACCTCTTATTTACTGAATTTAAGTGTTTCAAATCCACTGAAATGCAATCTGTCTCTAGAAACATTCATGAAAGAACTGGTCAATCTAAAGAGCTCACTGATTTTGAGCATGGTACTGTTTGTGAAATATATTCCTTCTTAAATATTCCATGATCCACTGTAAATGGTATTATTGAAAAGTAGAACTCCTGCATCTCAGCCACAAAGTGGCTGACCATGTAAAGTTACACAAAGGGGTTGCTGAGTGCTGAAGCGCATAGTGCGGAAACCTTCTGCTGACTCAGTAACTGCAGAGTTCCAAATCTCCTCTGGCATTAACATCAGCGTAGACACTGTGCACCAGATGCTTCATTGCATGGGTTTCCAATGGCTGCTGCATGCAAGCCTTACATCACCAAGCACAACGTCCAGCAAGTGGAGTAAAGCACAATAGCACTGGACTTTGGAGCAGTAAAAGTATTATCTGTGGAGAGGCAAATCAAATTTCTCTGTCTGGCACTCTGATGGCTATGCCTGGCTTTCGCAAATGCCAGGAGAGCATTGCCGGCTTGACTGCACCGTGCCACCTGCAAAGTTGGTGGAGGAGGGATAATGCTATGGGGTTGCTTTTCTGGGGCTGGCCTGGACCCCTTAGTTCCACTGAAGAGAAATCAGTGCACAAAGGTCTATAAAGATGTGGTTGGATGATTTTTGTGTAGAAGAACTTGACTGGCTCACACAGGGCCCTGTCCTCAATCTCATTAAACACCTTTGGGATGACTAGAACAGAGATTGTGAGCCAGGCCCTCTCGTCCAACATGAGTGTCCAACATCACAAATGCCCTTCTGGATGAATGAGGAAAAAATCCCACAGTCACACTCCAAAGTCTTGTAGAAAGGCTTCCCAGTAAAGTGGAAGTTATTATAGCTGCATATTAATACTTGTGGATTTAGAATCGAATGTCATAAAATCTCCTATAGGTACAGTGTGTAGATGGCTCAATACTTGTGTATACATAGTGCATTCTCAGGGCACATATTAGGGTCTAGGTGTTACAGTGAAGTAAAATCCTTCCATTCCTAAGCACCTAGTGACAGTAGGGACAAAAAGGAAACATTTGGCAAAAACCTTTGTAAGCCAAACAGCATGTTAGCATTGCACTGTTTGTTGAATTTATGGTAAATTGCTGGCAGCTGTAGTTGCCAGTAAGTCCGTTGGGCTTTTACACCCGAGCCTACAAGGCTCATCGGGCCAGAGCTTATCCCCAGTTTCTGTAGGGTGAAGCGACTTAGGAGTTAGACTCCTCTTGGATGGGACGCTAGTCCATTGCAGATTACCTTCCCAGTATTTTACTGGTACCCATTTTTACTGCTGGGAGGCTTTTTTTTAATCAAATGTAAACTTCACATTTTAAAACTGTTGTTTGTTTATGGCAAATTACCATAAAAAAACAGACAGTAAAACTCTTTATAGTAATTTGGTTTCAAATAACTGCTTTAATATAAACCACTGTGGCTGCTTTCGGTCTCAAGAGATCATGCTTTGCGCCTGAGAGGTCTGTTCAGATGACGCTCTTCCTAGAACAGCACCTGGTGTGGCTGCATAAGCACACACGGGAGTGACAGTCTCTGCTGCAGAGACTGTACTTGAAATCGGATGGGTTTGTGCCAGCTGTGGTAGTCTGACGAGTCTTCCTTTGGGCTCGCTTCTCATCAGTTGCCTGTCTCCTCTTGGCCTCTCCTTTCTGAAGCCTTCTGCTGAGTTCCTGCCTCCAGACACTCCTGTCACTTGTGAGCTTCTCCCACCAAGTCCATGTCCAGGGCATGCATGTCACGTTTGAGGACATCCTTGAAGCGGAGGTGTAGGCGTCCCCGGGTACGGGTCCCACGGGCTAGCTCTCCATACAGCAAGTCCTTGGGAATTCTTCCATCCTGCATTCGATGGTTGTGGCCAAGCCAGTGAAGGCGATGCTGCTGAATCAGTGTAATCACGCATGGATTAGGGTTAGGGTTATTGTTGGTGATTATGTCCGACCAGGTGATTCCTAGGATGTACCACAAACACCTCAGGTGAAAGTTGTTCAGCATCCTTACCTGCCTAGAGTAGAGGGTCCAGGTTTTGCTCCCATACTCAAGGTCATGAGAATGCAGGCTCTGTACACTGCCACCTTGGCATGGACAGTTGGTTTGCTGTTCTCCCAGACACACTTGGAGAGCTTGGCAGGTGTTCCTGCTGCACTGCCGATCCGTCTGTTGAGCTCAGCATCCAGTGAGAGGTCACTACTGGACCGAGGTAGGTGAACTCATGCACAACCTCAAGTTTGTAGTCATGGATTGTGATCTTTGGTGGATCACTGACACCCTGGCCCATCACTTTTGTCTTTTTGAGACTGATGGTCAAGCTAATGACCTGGCATGCACAAGTGAAGCAGTCTGTCAGGCGCTGTAGCTGCTCCTTCTTGTGGATCATCAGCAAAGAGCATGTCTCTGATGAGGCTTTGGTCTTTGCCTTTAACCGTGAAAGGTTGTACAGCTTGCTGTCTGACCTGGTATGCAAATACACACCGTCAGTGGATGATGTGTCAAAGGCCTGGGAGGCTGAACCGTTGAACTGCACGACTCCCTTCATGTATGTGTGGAATGACTGGATCAAGCTGAGGAGCTTGATCTTGCTGCACACCAAGGAGTGGTCTGTATCACAGTCAGCACTCTGATAGGAACGTGTGATGAGAATGTTTTTCAAGTGGCACATAGTGTGATGATCAGGTTGAGCTGATGCAAATGCTTAGACTGAGGGTGGTGCCAGGAAACCTTGATCTTAAAGCAGGAATTTGTGATGGACAACTTTTCCAGGGTGGACTACTTGAGAAGGCGTTCTTGACAATTTTGCCAACTCCAAACTGACCTAAGCAGAAAGGCCATTAGGCATGGTCGTTTCCCACCCTGGCATTGAAATCCCCAAGCATGATGAGGTATTCCTGTCTTGGATGCCCATGGATGACGGTCTACAAAGACCAAGAACTCATCCTTGGTCTCTGGTGGCGAGGAGAGAGTAGGAGCGTACACGCTGAGGAGGTTGACAGGCCCATCAGTAGTGTGGAGGCGCAGCAAACAGATTCTCTCAGTCGCGTTGTCCCCAGGCTCTGTTGTATTCAGTAGAGAGTTCTTGATGGCAAAGCCTGCACCATGCTCTCTGGTGTCGTCTATGCTCTTCGCCCACCAGTAGAAGGTGTAGTCCTTCTCCCGCAGAGGTCCAGAGTCAGCCAAGCAATTTTCTTGCAGTGCAGCAACGTCCACATTCAATCTGTGCACTTTGTTGTTAATCACTGCAGTCTTCTGTGTTTCTTTGATTTCTTGAAGATCCACTGAGAGTCCAGTGGTCATGGTTTGAACATTCCAGCTAGCAAAGGTAAGCTGTAGCTTAGCAGTAGCTGTTTTTCTGAGATGATTTCTTCTGTTGTTTGCTGCAGGGTTTATATAAAACTGATTATGGTAAACTAAAAGACATGCCGTAAACCTAATTATGTTCCCTCTCAGAGAAAAACACAGTGCAACTGTAAGATATAATATGGTATTTTATTGTAAAGTTCAACTTTAGGGTAAATTACTGGCAGCTGTGGTTGCCAGAATTTTACAGTAAAAAATACAGTACAACACATGAGAAATTACAGTTGGTTGGCTTAGATTTTACAATCAACAACTGCTTATGGTAAAGTCTGTTGTAAGATATATTTTACTCTCTTGTATTACATAATGCTTTGTTTAAGAAACAGCTTTTGCACTTATATATTTTCTGTGAAAATTTAACTGATCAAATTATTTGTTGTTAAGGCTTTGTTGCAATAGAGGAACAACAACTTGATTTTGATGAAGGCTTAAACACTGTCATGTTTGTTGACATAGCAAGAATAAACTGGTGGAACTGAGACTGGTCAACATTCTCTTGTAGATTTGTGCTACTTGCCTACCTTTGGGGTATTCAACATGGGAGATACATGACTTTGGTTTAGCTCAACAGAGGAGTATACTGGAAAAGTGCATGCTTTTTTGAAGACTGAACTTTATTATGACCTTTGCTAGCAATTCCCTGCTTCTGGCTACTAGGCATCAATCACACACCAAAGTCTGAATAAACAGGAACTTAAAAGACCACAAAAAGAGGTGATGTTGCATTAACAGCTGCTGGCCGGCTGTTACATTACTTCAGATTTCCTATTTGCAATGCAAATGAAAATGGAAAAAAGGCATATTGTTCCCAAAGGGCCTCACTAGTGGGCACTTACTCCAAGATAGTCCCCCAAAATTGTTTGGTCTGAGAGTTGCAATTAAGAGATGGCAAACAACAAGCAAAACTGGTGACTATCTAAAACTGTATTAACAGACTACAAACACTAAGTATGGACTAATTGTGGCCTTGAGATTTCTGCATTTTATGTATTTGCGTCTCTTGATTTACGATGCATACCAGTCAAACTTCTTCCTTTTTACAAAACAGGTGCAGCAAGTGATTTAAAGTTCACTTTATAGTCACCCCAGTCCTCTTTTTCTCATCTTTCTTTTTTATCTTTCTTAAATCCCAAACCCTGTCCTCTTGAAAATGCCATTTTAGACTGAACAAATATGTATTACTTTTTTCTTTGCTATTCAGACATAGTTGTGCTTTTTTTGTCTATAACCTGCCAGTCACCTTCATATAGTTGTACCTCTGACTTCATAGCACTTTTGTCTTTCAACTTGGCTGCTTTTATCTCCTTTGCCTGCATAATAGCCTGTGTATCCATCTTGCTGCCAATCTCTGCAGCTCCTGTATTTTGCCCTTTAGCAGCCTGCAAGGTCTCTCTGAGTCTCTGCCAGGCTGTCAGACCCACTTTCTCAGACTCAGCTCTTGCAGACTGCATTGACTAACAGAAACTCCTTAATGTTGAAAGTGACATTATGTGAAGAGCTTACAGTAAGTCCCAAATAAGACATACTGAATCTGATTGACGCAGACGACCCATGCAAAATGACAAAATTTAAAATAAATCATATGAGTATTTGAGAAGAAAAAACTGACCTTGACTCACAAAAGGACCATTTTTGCTTTAATATATTTGTATTAAAAACTGATAGAATTTAACATTGACAGTTTGTTGCCCTTTATAGAGAGATTATAAAATGCCTTTTAGTCTTGCATTCTCCCGCCCCGTCTGCATTGAACAATCCTGTTAAAAGCAGCCTGGAGGTGGAAGGTGTGACTACACTGGGTCTCCCTGTGGCTGTTGCTAAACTCTTTAAAGGTGTAAGCTTCTTCTCATATTCTAGTGTCAGACCTGTCACAGAGAAGCGCTCAAAGAGCAGGATGGAAAATACCCTTTGTTAATATTTTAAAGGCCCTAACGTTTAGAGTGACAGGTACAGGCAAAGCAGATTGAATCCAGTGGTCAGTACATGGAAGAGAGCTGAGCCGAATTGGTCTAGTCTGAGGACTTTTTTTTTTTGAGTCAACATTTGACACTGTAGTGTTGATTTAAAGCTGTTGACTTAAGGGATGGGAAATAAATGGAGGAGAACAGAAAAAGACAAAAAAAGAGTATTAAATGTAATGGAAAAATATCAAAGACAGAATCTGTTCTGTGGGTGTACGTCGCCATCTGTGTTTCTGTGTGTATGAGTTTGTGAAAGTCCATGTAGTTGTGTGGTTGTGCACGTGCATGTGTTTGTGTTTGTGTGCCATCTTGGGAGCAGCTTGTGAATGGGAGGATTTAAAGGGGAGAAGTTTGAGTAGAAAGCTGCTGGAGGTAATCTTGTGGCCTACAGCTGATAACAGCTTTCCACCTGGAGCCTCTTAACAAATGCCTGGACCACCATCAATCAACCGAATGTCCTTCAGAAGGAGGGAGAGAGAGATGGTGAGAGAAAGTGTTTGAAGCTTAGCGAGGAGGAATGACGTGATGCAGTGCTGGTTTAGACCAGGTAGGAATATTATAAATAAAACTTTGAACATTTAAGGATGGAAAAATATGCAACATTTTTAGTTTTTTATTCACTTTTGCAATGCTGCTTCACACTTAAAGGGGCACACCATTAATATTGCAAAATAATATGACTAGTGACAGAAATACTTTAAAAAGGGCCTGGGAAAATCACAGTTTAAGGTCTCCCTGAGGGAGCTTTATCAAGTCTGAGAAAATTACTTAAAGTGTTATCCCTTGGGTGTCTCGGCTTAGGCTTAAAAATTCAACATTTTGTGACAAATTTGGTGTGTGGTGATAAAGTGGTTCAAATCACACTGTCAGTGCCCAGTGAGATGACTGTTGAGGTTCCAGGTACAACAAAGCACATTATCCGTTATGCTAGGTGAAAAACAACTTCAGCTTGAGATGGTAATGAGCTTGACATAAAGTACCAAACTTGAACTCAAGATGCTACAATAAATTGGTATAGTGGTCTTTTAACTTCAGAAGTCTACTGCAACACTGGAAATGTATGGTGGAAATTCTTAAACTTTTTCCCAGAGGTGATTTGGATGCATGTGGTGGCACGTCAAATGTGCGTGAGTGTGTGTGTGCACATCTGTCCGTCTGTCTGGTCCTGGCCTAATAGGCACTCAGCCCATGCACTGCTGACAGAAAATCAATGACCCACTCGGTAGGCCCGATACTTCTACCTCTGTGTAGTGAGAGAGAGAGAGGAGGAGAGAGAGAGGTCGACCCACTGTAAACACTATGGATTCATGTCCATGACTTATGACAGAGTTGTCACACATCTCTTGTCACTGAATCTTGATTTCCATTGTGGACCCTAATCTTTCCGGGCTTTCATTCTTGCACACAGCTTTGACACCACATAGATTAGTACACCCACTGCACAATAGAATTTGTGTTACTGGAAAGGCATTAAGCTCGAGACTTCCAGCCTAACGTTCCCCAATGGAGTGAGGTTAATCAGATTACTCACAACTTTAGTCATTAAAGAAGGATCTCAGAGAACAGAATGGATGAAAAAAATAATAAAGGAAAATGAAAAGAAGAGTAACTTCGAATTAAACAGTAAAAGTGCAGATTGTGTACTGTCTTGTGTGCGTTCTGGCAGTCAACTGTGGTTCTTGCTGAGTCTGAGACAGAGGAATGTGGGAGCTGTGTGAAAATCTGCAGTGAAGGTGTGAGGACTCAAAGTTAAATTAGAATTTTAAGATAAGATAAAATGAAATTTTAATGATCCCTATGGGGGAATTAGTTGGGTGCAGCAGTAAAAGTAATATGATTCGACAGCAAAATTGGCTATACAGAACATTTAAAATAAGAGAAATAGAAAATGAAAAAAGTGAAGGATATCTTAATATGTGCGGAGAGAGCCTGTGTTCTTGCATCTACTTATAGTTTTATACAGACAGTTTGCACTTTTCATCTAAAAATAGATCATCACATCACAACTATGTGCTTTATATATATGAATATGTGAGATGAAATGTCTCTGAATCATAACCTTAATAATTATTCAAAGCTGAGGAGGTTGAAACTGGTTGGAAAATCATTATTTGTTCTAGTAAAGGCCTAAAAAAATAAGATATTTATATGCAGTGCACAAAGAATGAAATTATAAGTCTCGTCTCTGGTAAGCAAGAGTGGTCTAGCTGCTTTGTTACTGAGCCACTGTATATTCACAGAAAAAACACTTCAGGGTGGTCGAATGGGTGTACAAATGCTGGACTCTGACATGGGAGACTGTTTCTGTTTATTTTTTGGGTTTTTTTTTGCCTTGTCTTCCTGTACCTATGTTGCTGTGACTAAACCTCAAAGGAAATGTTCAGCAATTTAAGAAAATATGCATTTTGATTTTCTTGGAAAGAGTCACATGAGGAGATCAATACACACTTCCATGTCTGTATTGAGACTATGCAGATGGAGCTAGCATCTGGACTGCTGTTTGCCAACTTACAGGGCTGATATCCCACTTTCCAGTCTTTATGCTAAGTTAAGTAAGTTAGAGGGCATTATTCTTATCAAATAACTCACTGCTAGAAAGCAAATAAATGCATTTCCCACTATTTCTGCAGTGCTGATTTGTAATCATTTTGACGGCTTTAAAGGCAATGACTTTTAAAACCAAATGGATCAGGTTGAATTGTGTTTGGTGTTTTGATTAATGGAATGAAAATGTAATATAACGGAAGAGAAGTGACCAGAACTGAACTAAACTGAGCATAATGAAATGGAACAGCCCGGAATGGATGGAGGCAGGAGAGCAGAATCAAAAGAGAAGGAACAAAACAGTTGTTGAGTAGAATAGATCATCATACAGTGGATTAAAGTGGAACAAAGTAAAATGGACTACGGAGTACAAAAGAAAATATTACAGAAGACAACAGAATGCAACACCAAAGGGGCAGAAAAAATAAACAGCAAATGCAAAGCAAACCCAAAGCCTCAGAGCCTAGGGTACAAGTAAATGGAATAAGG
>VUQH01008825.1:18027-37040 GCA_015106775.1 Etroplus canarensis
GGAATAAGGTGCTGCTGAGGAGGTCAGCAGACTCCTGCTGCAAGCTGTCTCCTGCTGTTGTGTGGATTTTCCTGTGAAATGCTGGATCACATGGTAATCTCAGTCTAATACACAAATCCCCAACCCCAATCCAATCAAACCTAATACTCCCACTGGGCCAGGCAGAGCTAGCCACCGTCCATGCTTCCCATCAGCCTCATCAAACAACAACATTGCTCAGCACTTCTAAGAGGTGGAATCTCCTCGTGAACTGGTGAAAGTGTATATAAGGATTTAGGTATTTGACTGTAGATTGTGTAGCATCCATGTCAAAAAAGCTTTTGAAGAAAGTCTTAAAGATAACAACTTTTACTGTGTTTGGATGAAATCAGAGTGAACATTTAATGCTACAACACTCATCAAATATGGTTCGTATTAAGTCACACAAATGCATGCACACAGGAGACAGTATAGTCTGAAAAATACATACAGCAATATAGTACATGTGTGTCTGCGTGTGTGTGTAAGGGTGTGTTTGTGTGCATGTAATGCCCAGCCGGCAGTGTTTAATGCTGTCCCAGAGGGTTTTAATCCAGATTATCAGGAGTATAAAGTCACTGAGTCTCTCTCTCAGCTCAGCCTAGCCTAACGCTTAGTGTGCACACACATACCCTCACTCTTGCTTTCCCTTTTCAATCTCTCACACACACTTGCACACATGAAAGGGGGGTTGGAGAGGAGGGTTCCTTTTTTTGGATTATCCTCTAGGGGGTGCTGTGTATTCAGACACAAAGAGCCATTCCTGTTATTGTTAAGTCTAAAGCAGACAATGCCTCCTTATGGCTATATGGCTGCAGTTGTATTGCTGTATGGCTGCTGTGTGAAGACCTCAGATCAGCAGCACTCAGCTTGACCTATTTCACAGTGTTGACTCATTTTACATTTATATGGTGCTTTCACCCGGGAAGTCCTCCTTTGTCTTACACAATTTGAACATTTGATCCTGTGACATAACAAAGGGGGCAGCCATATATGTTTGCACAGTACTAACTATCAGTAGCTGCTTTGGTCATAAACACATACCAGAATTCCTATCCACCTTTGAGACAGCTGCTTCGTTATTTACATAGAGCAGTGTGATCTGCATACCGACCAGTTGGTCTGGATTAATTTCAGTGTGTTTAATCTGATAGTTGAGATTGATGCTTGCAGCAGGGTAGGCTGGTCTGAATATGCTTCCTCATATTTGCTCGCTCACTCACACATCCCAGTGACAGGCAGTCTGATTGGATCACAAACAATCATTTTCCACTCAAATAGAGAGCAAATGAAATGTCTCTGCTACATGCAGTGCTGTGCATGGTTGGGATCCAGGAGACACTGAGGCCTTTGCCTTGTTTTCCTCTGTAAATAAAGTGTATAGCTGTTGAGTTTCTTTATTCATTCTGTCTCTCGTTTTCTCTTTTTTTGTAACGTTGCTTTTCCCCTCTCAATTTGCACTGCCTCTCGGTTTTTCTTCCCCTCTTTCGCATTCTCACTGCATGCATGTTTCCCGGTGCTCTGTAAATTAGGCCGAAAATGGAAGATTAACCTCTGGAGATGAGAAGCTTTCTTAATGCGCTCTGTTCCTCTCGCTCCTGGTCTCTTTTCAGTAAACCACTGCATTACAATATTATTTAATGGGAGCATCTAATTGGAATCAGCTGGAAAGCAGAGAAACTGGGTGGCCAAACCTTTTACTAGGCTGTTAGATTCAAACGTGGAGGATTATGCTCATTAAAACACTCTGGTGCTGAAGTTATTTTGTGTGCAAGTGTTTGTGTGTTGAGAGTGACAAAGCAAGGAGGGAAGATGCTGCATGTTCGTTTCTGGAAAGTGCAGCATACTACTTTTTTTATTTCACCAAGTAATTGTTAGCAAACTTAAGCTTCATTATCCATATGTCGTTATTTTATGGCCCTTTGTGGCATTTTTCACCCTTTAAAGACATATTTTCTCACACTTCAAAAAATTGTTCTGGTTAATTTCTTGTATTCCTTACTGTCTTTAATCAAGATGAGTAAATACACTGTCCATGTTTGCTACTCCTTTAAACAATGAAAATGTTTGTAGCAGCCGTGGGTGGCCTCTTTTGGTTCTGTTCAGTGTGAATATTGCATTGCAATGTTACAGTAGGTGCTGAAATCAGTGCCTAAATCAGAGCGTAAAACTTCCTGTGGCCTGTATTTTTTACTTCTATTGTATAGTGTGGTCAACAAAACAAGCAATGTTTCATGAAACACTGCTTGTTGTAGAGAAAGTCTGTAAACTGCATTGTGAATCTGGCTTTCTCAGCTACACACAGCTAAATTAGCATAATTACACAACCAAACTAAAAAAACATTCAGTATGAATAAAATAATGAATAAAACTGGGCCAAGTGACACATGATTGTCAGTTGGTTTTGTGTCTATGGAGTTTCACACCTTGAATTGTTCAACCTTTTTACTGTGTGTTGTGCAAAATTTGTTTAAATTCACCTTTCTTGTCAATATAATTTTACAGAAAACAAATAAAGTAAAAGCAAACTCTTTTAACATCATATATACTAACCAGCGCTTTGTTAAATACACCTGTTCAGCTGATCAGTAATGCAAATCTCTGATCAACCAATCACATAGCAGCAATTCAGCGCATTTAGGCATGTAGACTTGGTCAAGACAGTCCGCTGAAGTTTAAATTAAACATCAGAATCAGGTTGAAAGGTGATTTGAGTGACTTTAAACATAGTATGGTTGTTGGTGATAGTCTGAGTATTGCTGATCTACTGGGATTTTCCTGTACAAACATCTCTTGGGTTTTGCAGGGAATGGTCTGAAAGTAGAAAATATCCAGCGAGTGACAGTTCACGCAACAAAAATGCTTTGTAGATATCAGAAGTGAGAGGACAATGACCAGACTGCTTCAGACTGACAGGAATGCAAAAGTAACTCAAAGGATTTTTTAATGAAAAAAAAATCTTATTTGATTGGGACAATGCAGTTTAACATAGTTAAACAGAGCATGAAACTGATATGCTGAGAGTTTATTGCTATTGCTAATTTCTAACCCTTGTCCCTAGACGTGCATTTAATTTTTCCTTTTTTTTGTTTGACTTTGGGAAAGTGGACGAGCATCTCTGAACACACAACATGTTGAAGTTTGGAGCAGATAGGCCACAGCAGGAGAAGACTAAACCAGGTGTCATTCCTGTCAGCTAAGAATAGGAAACTGAGGCTACAGTTCACATGGGCTCACCAAAATTGTACAAAAGAAGACTCTCAAAACATTGTCTGGTCTGAGTCTCAGTTTCTGCTGTTGACAACATGAAAGAATCAATCCAACCTGCCTTATATCAAAGGTTTAGACTGTTGGGTGTAATGGTGTGGCTGATATTTTCTTGGCACATTTTGGACCAATTGAGCATTTTTTAAAGACCACAGCCTACCTGAGTATTGTTGCTGACTATGTTTATCCCTTTATAACCCCAGTGTACCCATCTTCTGATGGCTTCTTCCAGCAAGAAAGTGTGTCATATCACAAAGCTCAAATCATCTCAAACTGGTTTCTTGACCATGACAATAAGTTCACTGTACTGAAATGGCTGCGGCAACCATGTGATGCTATCATGAGAATAGTCAAAATTTCCGACACCTCGTTGAATCACTCACGCTATGTATGTGTGTGTGTAAATGTGAATTCAATTTGTTAAATGCCTCCGTATATCTCTCCCATAAGATGAGCTGCTACTTATGAATAGCCGTTTTTTATGCAGTTTGTCTAGCAGAGAGGATCTACAGATGGCAATACAGGTTGCTTGGTCAACTATTTTGGTACCTTTTCAAAATGTCGACAACTGTTGGGTGGATTGCCATGACATTTTGTGAACATTCACTGTCCCTGGACAAGGAATTTGATTTGTTACTTGACTTTTCTTCTAGAGGCACCATGAAGTTGACATTTTTGGCTTGCAGATAAATGTCTCCACAACTATTGCACAGATAGGCATAACATTTTCTACTGACAACACACAGGATTAATTCTAATGCTTCTTTTGGTGGTTCATTGACTGTACATGTAACATTGTTAATTAAAAAAGCCTACTTTTAACTTGTTCAACTGGTTTATAACCATGATAAATATGACAATATTAAGATGATAATATCATGTCCTCTGCATGTTATCAGCAATATGTTATCAATATGTTGACCTCACCGTCATGGTCCTGGTTTTTTTTTTTGTATTCTGGTTTTTGTTTATTGTATTCTCTTGTGCTGTTGTCCTCTGTCAAGTTCAGTCCTGTGTCTATGTTCTCAGTTAGGTTCCCATTTCCTGTTTTACTTTGGTAATCAGTTATGTCCTGTGCACTATGTTCAGTTTTGCTCCCTGCCTCATTATTGTTGTCACCTGTGCTCTTCTCCCTCCTGTTTCTTGTAATTCATTAGTCAGTGCCACATTGTCTGTTCTGTTAGGTGTTTCTCCTGTCACGTTATGTCATGTCATGTCATGTCATGTTTTGACTTCTCCCTGTGCCTCATGTCTTGGTTTGTACTCCTTGGACTTTGTTAATTTTGATGGGCTTTTTGTAAAGTTATCTTTTAATAATTTAAATAATTTTGTTTACCTCTCCATGTCTGGCCTTTGGAGTTCTGCGCATTGGGTCCAAATACCCACCAGCATTGTGGCTACCCCCACACATCCGTCACACAATCTCTTCACCATCCTGTCATCTGGCAAGAGGTACTGAAGCATTTGGGCCTTCACTGTCAGACTGTGCATCAGTTTCTTCCCACAAGACATCAGACAGCTCGATACTAGGACTGGACGCACGCACACAAATACATCCACTCAAATAAATGCAATCTTACTAAATACCACCCTGATAATATGTAAATATTTAATCATATTTACATTTATATACTTTTATATCTCTATTTTCTTAATATCCCTTGCATTTTATTTTCACCAAGACTGTATAATGGTCAGTACTGCTCTGTCACTGTCTTTTTGTCTCTTCTGTGAATGTCCTCGATTGTATGTTTGTGCTGCCCTCTGTGTCTCCTAGTTGTGTATGTAGCACCATGGTCCTGGAGGAATGTTATTTTGTTTCACGCATTACCTGTACATGCTTGAAATGACAATAAAAAGACACTTGACTTGACCTGACATCAATAGTTTCTGGATCCAAGTTATTGTGTTGGCTAAGAACATGCTGCAGTGAATTGGCCCTGTTGTGGGCAGTATTATCTTAAATACCATTGGCTACCCATTTTTAAGATAAAGAAATGTAATTGTAAAAATTTCATGAAGGTTTTGTACTTGCTGCCAGATTTTTCAGGCATATAAAACTACCAAAAACTCCACTTCAGTACCTGAAATTTCGTGGAAGTTCTCTGTGCTCCCTCTGAATTCCTTTGAACATTTCTTAACCTGCACAGTTCCACAGCAATTTACAGTGCTGTGCACTGATGGCTTTTCATACAATGCATAAACAGTTGTTGGTTGTAAATGGCCATCTGCCAAATGGGACTGACCCTCAACTTTTGCTTTTAATGATAAAGCTCGCCAAGAGGTGTCAAAAAAATTCAAATATTTCATACTAAAATTATAGCAGTACTGTACACTTTTTTCTTCGAAATACTTTAACCAGAATACAACATTTCACCTTTAGATTTCAACTAGCTAGGAAGCTTACTGCTAACATCCAAACTCTGTTCACCCACGTAAATCCTCTTTGTCATGGATGCCTTGACGTAACACCCGGCAAAACAGCTACACTGATCATTCTATTGGAGTGCAAGAATTTGGACAAGTTTTTTACTTTCAATGGTGCCTCAGTGTCTGGTTGTGCTTGGGATGTGGAAGTGCATTTGGACCCAGAAATGGTAATTAATTTAGAATTAACCAGTAAATTGTCAATATGAGCGTGTTAGGAAGCTTAACGAAATGCTGTGCTTAAGTAAAACCTCACAGACCATTAACCAAATACCAACGTCACCAACATTTTTCCTATTCAGATTATTTCATTGCATTTTTCTTTATCATTAGACAGTTGGACTTGTGACAGACTTGTCCATTTTGAACCCTGACTTTTGCCAACTACCACCGTGAATAGGCTTCAGTGCCCCCCTTGACCTTCTACAGGATTAGTGGGTAAATCTAATGGACGGGTGGATTAGACAGTTGACAGTAGAGACTGACAGGAGACCAATTGGGGATATTGCAAATATCAGGTGCTACAATTTTTGTATATTTAACACGTCTTTGGAAGTGTACTGAATTTATAGGTTAGCATAAAGAGTGTTTTATAATTTAATTTCTATTATGTACCTGTGCATACATACAGATAGTATGAGAAGCACAGGTATGCTTTTGTTGCAGATTACAGGTAGGCACCAATTCTGGGTGAAGTTGTTAATACCAGTTAATCACTTTAAAGACCAGGTCAGGTATTGCTCAAACAAACACACAAACATCCACCCACATACACACATAGACACACACAAACTGCTTGCAGGTTATTACGGGGTGTCATTGTTTAATTCCTGCTCATTAAATGCTCCAGACAATGACAAAGCGCCTCAGTCTCTGACAGCCTCTTTGTTAACCCTCTCCCTCTTATCTCTTTCCGCCTCCTATTCTCGCCCTTCTCTGCTCCGCTTTGTGTCTATTGTATGACACTCAAGGACGATTTGACGGCATCCCCAGCCACCACTTAAACATCCCTATTCATCTCAAAGTAAAACCTGCGAGGGAGAGAGAAATACCAACTCAAACTGTCGAGAGAACAATTTGCGCAAACCTTGGATTGTCAGATACCTCTTGCCACTTACTGGTAATATAAAACTCATGCTGATGGAGACAATGCTGATGGCACTGGCTGTGGAAACAATGGTGATATAAGATGTCATAACCCTGTGTCCTTGCGCCAAGTGTTTCAGAACCATCAATATGTTTGACCTTTATCCAGGACTCAAGCCTGTCTACACTCAAATTTTTTCTCTCTTTTTTCTTTCACCCTCTCCAGGCCTGCCCTGACAACGATTGTTACAGAGAGTGCTAGGAGTCTCCATGTGTGCGTGTGTGAGCGAGAGAGAAAACGACTGAAGAAGATGGAGAGACAGCGAGAGGCTGCCCCTGAGTGCATTCGCGTAAGAACAGAGGCCACCTGAGAGCAACGGAGCACAGAATAGTGAAGATGAGAGAAAATGAAGAGACAAAAGCACTTCCCTGGTGTAATTATGCTTTCATTTCATGGCCAAGTATCCACATGATGTGCCCTGCATGCAGAGACACTCATCAGGGTTATGGCACATCAGGAATATAACTGGCATCTGCCTGTTGAGAGCAAGCAAAAAAGCAAGTATTTGCAAAGTGAGGGTACAACTGCAAAAGTATTTCCACTAAAAGATGTGGGGGTTATAACTATGTTGTATTGCATTCCTGAGCCCCAGAAGAGAATGTTATCACATTTGCATGCATGTCATTGTCCTTTTAAAGCTGTAAAACACAACGCAAATAAATTTTCTGAGCAAACAAAACTGCTGTTATTGTGTTAATAATGATGGTTTTAGTGGCTGTTTTGATTATTTTTATGGCAACAATTTTTCTGTTGTTCATTTCAGGAAGTAAATATCAAATTTTTGCATGAGCAAAGGCTCTTCTGTGATGCTCATGAAAGGAAAACACCACCGCAAACACAACAAACCCTCTCAAAGCATTACCACAAATACAAACAAAGCTCAGGGAGAATCCACAGAACTTACCGTGCATCAGAGCAAAATTCTCCCTGCATCCCCTCTGCTGGTAAAGCAGCCGCTTCCTGATGCTTGGATCAATGTTGCAACAAATAACTATAATATGTCTGACTGTGAGCGCTGTCATGCCCTACCTTATGCACCGTTGAAGAAGAATGGGATGTTAATGTAGTTAAATATGCACGCTCATTACTGCTGGCAGGGACTCACTTCATTAGCAGCCCCCTGCTAATGTGCCACTTTACTTTTTTGTACTTTTATGTGTCTGTTTGCCAGTGTCTGCGTGTCAGTGGAGTGTGATACATGAAGAGATAGAAGCAGAGATATAAAAGTTGTATGATAGAAAAGTGCATATCTCCACCGTACAGGTGTTTGAATGCAGGTATGATGGATGATAAAACATACATCTGTGTACCTCTGCTTTTCCAGAAAAGGTGAGATGAGTATTAACTAAATGTGCAAACCGCAAAACTGTCAGAAATCGATCAGACCACAATTTGTTCTATTTTATCCGTTGTTTATCTACATATCCTCCTTTGTGACTCATCGAGATTTAATAAGGGAAATCAATGAAGAATAATGGCTTCCACCTAGACTCACTTCGGTATAATCAAGAGTATGCTGTTCTGTTGTATGTAGAGAATTTCTTTTCTTCAGCAATACTCAAGAGAGGTTTTGCCACACATTCTCACTCCTATAGAAACTTACTGTAATAGCCCTCGTCATTATTTTAAATAGGGGTACTTCCTTTGTGTCATAATCATAGATGTAGTAATACCAATTTAGTGTGGAGTTCCAGCATGAGAAACAAGAAAAACCTACAAAAGTCCACACCATACTAACTTCAGAAGAAAAGCAAAAAAAGGAGTTCAAGTGTACCTTTTTTGGCACTTTTTACATTTAATTTTTAACTCTACCTTTTCTGTTGCAATTTCAGTTTGAAATTAAATTAAGCAGTTAGGTTTAGGTGAAAAAAACAAATATTTCCCATCTGCAACAAGGTTACCTAACACTGCCTTGGCTACCATGATTTTCATTCTTTTGATAGTGGCAGACCATTAGAACTCCGGCTGAAGTTTTCTGATGGTCTGCTGTCTCCATATTCTGACCATTTACTGTCACCAGGGGACAGTGTCACAAATAACCAGTCTGTGGGCCACTCTGTCTTGCTGTTAGTCCTTCAGCCGGCAACAGAAACAAAGAGCTGAAGTAAAACCGAGTGCTTAAAACACTCACACAAGTATCCACTGCAGCCATAGTCCGTGCTTTTTGGGTTGTTTTTAATTAATTAATTTTTTAAAATTCTTGATATTTCGGGGGATTCTCTGTCTACACCGGGAACTCTGCCATTGCTCTCATCCAGTCCTAGACTACATTTCTACCAATCAGCATTCAACCTACACACAGTGTCATTCACATCTACCTGGGCATAGAT
Organism: Etroplus canarensis; assembly: GCA_015106775.1. Classification (NCBI taxonomy): domain Eukaryota; kingdom Metazoa; phylum Chordata; class Actinopteri; order Cichliformes; family Cichlidae; genus Etroplus; species Etroplus canarensis. The sequence continues at coordinate 27,217 of VUQH01008825.1, forward strand.
GGCTTTTCGAAGGACTGCACATCTGTACATACACATCAATTGAGTTCCCTTCCCCTCCTTGGCTCTGCATAGGCAAACACCAGCACAGACGGAGACCAACTCAGTACCATAAATCCTGCATAACAGACTACCCAGCAAGTCACAATGAGAATCCAACAGCTCCCAATTAAGCATCGTGACTCGAAGGGAATGAGACCAGTTTGGGTTTTACAGTACATAGAGAAGGTTTACTTTCTCCATGCAACCTAGTTTGCTCCTCTGCCCCACCTTCCCCCATCAATACACTGCTACTTCTTACAAACTCCACACGAGGACACTCATTTCTGTTTCCACCACTTGAGAGGACATTACACCGAGTTATACTAAGTTCATGTAGACTAACCTCTAAACAGAACTACTGATTGCTTAATTCTTATCTTAGCCTCATCCTTACTCCAAACGTAAACCAAATCTTCACTGTTAAATACATGGATTTAGTAGTTTTTGTGTCAAAAGGATAGTTGGGTTCCCACATTGTGCGATGTTAAACAGATGTATGTCCCCACAAAATGACTAATACAAGTTCACACACTCAGACACAGTCTCGGAAACACATGCACACATACCTCTCTCACCAGGGTCTGGGATTCCGGCAATTAATGGGGCGGCAAATGAGATTGTTACTGATGTGTGGTAGCGAGTTGAGCGAAGGTGTGGAGGTGATGGAGGGAGACAGGAGGAAGACAAAGAAGAGCCGAGGGGAGGCAAATGGCGTGAAGATGTTGTGATGCAAATTAGAAACTTTTGCATGTTGCAAATGTAGGTTGAAGTCCTGAAAATAGACTTTTGGGCAACTTTTATATGCCTGCAAAACAGGTGTGACGCTAAAATAATGCAGAGAGCAGCAACATTAACTTAGAGACTCAAGTTTGCATCAGTTGCGTATAGTTAATGATACATTTGATTTGAAAATCTATAAACACCAAACATCCTTTAAAAGTTGTCATGTAATTCTTCATCATATTTGTGAAGATACATAAAGTGTTGACATGCTTAAATCTACTTCTTTAACTGAATAAATTTCACTGACTTGCTGAGATATGTTTTAGTTACAGTTTTCTCATTAAATGCCTTTTGATAAACACCAGACAAGCAGGAGCGTTGAGGGTCAGAGAGAAGTAATTTGAGTTTTTACGCCAGTAAAAAATTATCTGTAGAAGTCTCTTTCTAAAACACTTATTTAGGAGAGCATAAATTGATTGTCTCATATTCAGTTTTGCCTTTAGTAATAGATAATTTCTTGCTTTTTTGACAGTATACATGTGTAAATAAGACTGAATTCAAGACTAACTTGGTCTTAGTTCTTTAGACAGCTTGCTCCATCAAAATATTTTTAAAATCAATAGAAAACTTACAAACGACAATTATTGTAACTTTAAAATGAGAGTAGTGTATTCTAATAGAGTATCGTCCTCCTACTGTAACAGTCATTGTATCTTTATGACTGCATAGATATCTTTTGCATGCATACATAAATAAAGGATGCAGGGTTTCTGCTGTTAAAATGAAAACAGAAAGGCTGATTTTGTTTCATGATGATTCTGTATTCCCTCCCTCCATTGTACTTTCACTCAGACGTACATTATGACCCACATCTTCTGCCAGGGTGACTCATCTTAATTGCTGATTGCCACTGCTTCTCCATTTGTCTCTTCATTCTTGTTACTAATCCTCGGTGACTGTAGCAGTGGGCACTGGAATATCATTCTCCAGAGGGGGGGTGAGGGGCTATAAGAGAGACTTGGCTGTGTGCGACAACATCTCCCTTGGGGGCCTCTATTTTCTGCAGGTGGATGGTGCATCAGGGGGAAGAGCTATCCATTTATATCACTTAATCCAGAGGACACACTATTAGAGCACTAGACAGAAGGAAAACACACACATACTTGCCTAGCACACACACTTACAGGCACAGACTCATATGTATATTAGAGACAAGCACAAACACGCAGACCTGTACTCATACATGCACACAGAAAACGTGAGAACAAGGATCGCATGTTTGTGCAACTCCTGTTAATTTATGTTTGTGTGTGTTTGTGAATGTAGTATAAACAGTAATTTTTGTACCATTAAAGAAGGTATAGATTTCACCTTTATCAGGAGATTTTTTTTAACAGGATATAAGGAATTGGAATATTAACTGCGTCCAAATGCATGATACAGTTGTCATAATCCATTAATCTTAGTCTTTCTTGTGTAAAGATTTGTCTATATGTCATTTTTTTGTATGCATGGTTGTATGCATAATGTTCACACCCATGGTAGTGAGTGTAATAACATGCATTACTGTGCAGTTGATTATGTAATTTCTATTGACGGTGTAATATGATGTGACACATGGGCATTTAATTTTTTTTGTCGTGACTGTGCAGCAACACCTCCCACTCAATCCTGAATGTATGGCTGACTGTTCTGGTTGTTTTTTTGTCATTGCGTCTCTCAGTAATCTGTGGGACTGCACATAACAAATGTCTTCAATCTGTTCTCTAATCACGGCTCAAACCAGGGGAACAATAACACACTGACATCATACAGCAGATTACGGTGAATCTGCTCTGCTCTCACAGGGCTCTGCCGATCTGTTGCACCACACTGAATAGAATAGAATAGAATAGAATAGAATAGAATAGAATAGAATAGAATAGAACATTTCTCAGGTATCGCTTATCTGGGTAGTTACTCTGACAATTCTTTTTCCTCCAAGTTAAGGAAAAGTAAATGTGCTGTTCTAAGTTACAGAAATTAACTATTCCTATTTTACAAATAGCAATCATAATGAGAAGAAATTCAAGCAATGTAATTTAGGATGAAAAAGAGCCATAAAGACAAGTCTCAGAATAATTTCTCCCACTGCTTTTGTCATTATTCCCAGAAAGATGACAGTATTCATTTGACGTTCCATTTACAATAGGCTCCCACTGTGGGTGAAAATACAGTTCATTTACATTTAGTTATCAAACTCGAACACGCACAAAAATGAATGAGATCCATTCATGCATAATACATTTAATATTTAAAATGACTGGAACCATATTTTATCTATATGACCACGCCTTTGGCTTATAACAACCTTTCCAATCTCCGCCCTGTAGGCACCAGCTGTCACTCAATTGCAGCCTTATTACAAAAATATCAGACTGGGAGCTAAATCAATTGGATGCAGTGTAATGATATAATCAATATGCATCATGTTCTGTGTTTTTCATATGACATTTAATCATACTAATGGCTGTTCTTTAAAGTGGTAAGTGAAGCATGATGACACATTTCAAATGCTACACTTGTCGTCTCGTTCTGGTTTAGCTTCAGCTGAACAAATTGACTGTATGCGGCGAGCGAAGCAGCGATGTGACCTTTTCCCCAAACAGTTCCACAGCGCAGCCCCACTCCAGTTTGATGTCTGCTGTGTACAATTGAAAAAGATACCGGTTGAATAGACAGCCCATTCCTCTGTCTCTGCTGCAAATAAATCTGTATGTCCTAACTCCTGCCCCTCTTATACCTTACTGAATCCACTTGTAGGAGACCCCAACCAATAAAACCTGATCTTCATAAGTCTTGAGGGGAGAGGTGGGCTAAGTTTGGGGAAATTGCTGCATGGAAAAGGCAATATATGGTATCAGAGATAAGAGAGAGCCGAGGGACTAGCTGAGGATATTGCCTGCTTAAGGCTCTGATTTACACTCAGGATACAGGGACTGGAGAGGAAAGGGAAGCCCTGAGCCAACTGCTGGCTGCAGACATTAGTATATATGGTTAGTAATTAAAATTTCCTCACTATAATGATGCATTGGTAAGATTACATTTAGCTGCCTGGCAAACTGGGTTAGAAATATTATTTTAAAATGAAATGACAGCTCATTCAAGCTGGAAATTGTCACCAGGCAGCCACACTGTAAAGGTGTAATTTCTTCATCTGTCAGCTGTTTGTGTTCCCCCACCATCTATATCCTCCTGTCCATATCACTGTACAGCCATCCTGTCCCCTAGAATCCACAAATATTTGATCTGACATCCTACAAACATTCAGCACTGACCAAATGAGGGACAAAATGGGTTTTGTACTCTGTGGTGAGCAACTCCACCTGATTTTAAGACAGGGTTGGTGAAGTGTCACGTTCAGTTCTTCAGCGTTCAACCTGTTTCTCTCAATTTATCACTTAGCAGTATATTGGATAATAAATGACACGACATTCAATCAGCATATTTCTACATCCCCGCGATATGTGAATTTGTGTGTGTGTTCTCTGTGTGCATATGTTGTAAACTTGATTGATGGATGGATGATGACAGGGCTGTCATGCAAGTGCTGTGAGGCTTTTTTTTTTTTTATTTGTCTGCCTGGAAAATGATGCATGCCTTAAAGTTGTCCCTACATGACCCACACACAGATCTGTACTTAAACATGTACATGTGTATACCCTCCTAGACATATACTCATGTGAAAAAGAAAGCTTTCACCAACCTGTGTGCAATAATATGAAAAAACTAAGTACAACCCATGATTAAGTAGCTTGTAGAATCACCTTCAGAGAAAAGAACTTGAAATACTAATTTTCCCTATGACTTTATCAGTCTCTCATGTCAATGGTTTGCATCCATTTATGTACAGCTTGCTTAAGGTCCTGCCACAGCGTTTAAATCAGTTAGAGGTCTGGACACTGCAATACCTTGATTCTTTTCTTTTTCATCCATTCTGTTGTAGATTTGCTGGTGGGCTTAGGATAACTGCCCCATTGTATTTGCCTATTGCAGCAAAGTTTAGCTGTTGAATAGATGGCCTCACATTTGGCTCTTTGATACTTGGTATATGGAGCTGCTCATGGTTGATTTGATGGCTAGACAGTACCTGGGTCCTGTGGCTGCAAAACATGCCCAAATCGTCACCCCTCCACCACCGTGCTTCACAGTTAGTATGATGCATTTGTACTGATGCTGTGTTTGGTTTTCTTCAAACATGGTGTTGTGTATTATGGTCAAACTTTTCCACTTTGGTCTTGTCTGTCCAGAAGACATTGTTCCACTGTGGTTTGATTAGATGTAACTTTTCAAACTTATGGCATGCTGCCATGTTCTTTATCTGAAGAGAAGAGGCTTTCTCCTGGCAACACTTCCAAACAGGCCATGCTTGTTCAGTATTTTTCTAATTGTGGTGAGGTAGTCTCTTGATGATAATTAAGTAAACACAGTTGATCTGTAGCACTTGGCTCCCATTTGTCCTCTTAATTCCTATGGATGCACTTAGTTTTTCCACAGGACTGCATATGAATACTAACACACACACACACACACACAGTTTTTTTGGGGCAGTTAAATTAAGAAAAAATGGGAGATTACAAAGCAACAGGCAATTTGACTGAATAATGCTTAATGGATATTAAATAACAAACCTGATTTTTTTAGGGGGAGAAGGTAAAACCCTCAAGTCATCACAGAATTCAGCCTTATAGTTAGTAGGCTGTTTGAGATACAGTGATTGCAAAATTTCAATGTAACCAGAATAAGGCTCCACATACAATCAGAAATTAGTCAGAGATGGGAAAAGAACAGTACTCATTTAAAGCACAAGAGAAAATTAGTGGTAAGAGAAAAGAAAGGGAAAGTGGTATATGTATAGAATGACTTCCGATGGGATTTTTGTGAAATTTTATGCGGCCATCTCTGCAGTAATCCTGTAATAAATTCAACTCATCTGAGATGGGTTGTGTCATCTCTGCAACCCTATGTCAACAGCCTTAGTAAGTCATAAGAAAACTGTTCTTCATGTGTAAAAAGAAAGAAATACGGAGAGAAACAAAGAGACTTTCTGTTTTCAGGCCCTAACTGGCAAGTAAACACAGGAGCCAATCACAGTCCTGTTCACTGCAGTCACATCACTGAGAAGCAATCTGGATCAGCTCCACTCAGTCAGGGGGCGTATGTGTTAAAGCACCCTGCTCAGAGAACTGTTTAGCTGTACGCGGTGTGTATCTCTGAAAACACATCAGCATCCCAGACACCTAATTTCAGCAATTTTGTTCTGTTTCTCTCATTTTTCCTTTTTCTTCTCTGCCTCCCTCTCCCAAACACCACCTCTCCATCTTTTCCTTGCTCCCCCTTAAGCAAGCACACATACACACACCCATACTCATTACAGCCATTCTCATTGTCCAGGAAGTGGAAGCGGTAGCTTTTTCCTAGTTATTTCCATCACCCTTTGGCTTTGCCAGCTCTTGGCCTCTCCTAAGATAATACCCATTTATCCCACAGGGTGTTTACACAAGCGATTCAGGTTAAGTCACTTGCTGAGCGGAATGACAGACAGCAGCTTTCCTTTATTCGAGGAAAATTGGATTCATCAACCACTGCTTAATGGTGGCATTCAAGCTTTTGACTACACCCCATCTGACACATTAGTAGGTATCTGTGGTGCATTTATCTGTGTTTTTGTTCACATGTATGCCTGTATAAATGTCCAAACCTCGTGATCTCAGTAAGGGATCGGAAAATATGCTGTTGGTTTTTGCTATCAGTGGTTTAACAACCATAAAGCCTGAAGCCTTTACATCCCTGAGCCTTATAAAACTCGGTCTCTAGCTTCCCCACCATAAACTACAGCAATAAACAGCCACACATTCACTATACTAATTTGTAGGCTTCTTGCATGTTTCCACCTATTTGCATGACGTGTATTTCTGATGTGTTTTACTGGGGAACATGAGGAACAGAAGCTGATCCCAAGGTCATTTTAAAATGTTATTTCGATTTAGAAGCTCTAAAAACACCTTTCTCTTGTTGTATCCTTGATTTATTGTTTTTTCTTTTAAGTTCCCCTTATTTTATATCTTCTTCATTCCTCTCTCCCTGCTTCCTTTGCTTTTAAAAGAAATGTGCAATATCTGTCTTGGCACTTGTTCAATTACATGTGAAATACCCCATTACTTCTTTAGAATGACCTGTGGTCAACACAGAAGACTAGGTTCAGTGCACTTTTAACACAGACCAAGACATTCATCTATTGAACATGAGGCTATAATAGAACAGAAAAAGACAAGTTTAAAAGCAATGCTGAATTTCTTTTTAAGCACTGTGAAGCCTTTGTTTTGGTTTCACATACTTATTTCAGTTTTTTATTCCAGGACAAAAATATTGCTTGTGATGGAAGATGCTTTTCAGTTGTGCAACAATGATGTACATGTTTAATTCTTTGTTGAAAGGATTATTTTGAAAATTGGCTTACTTGTTCCAACAGGGATAGTCACACCTTAGGGTCTTCATCATTGTAGATGTAGACTCTCTACCATAATCAGAAGCAATAAATAGAGAAAAATGTGCTATTTAACTCAGTGTATTTGCTGAATTATACTCAAAAGTACATTATAAGGACAAAGGTATTGGGCCACCTACATGGTACAACTACAGGAGCTTTTAGGACATCTCATTCCAAATCCATAGGCATTAATATGAAGCCTTTATTGGCCTCTCTTTGTGCACTGGGACAAGGAAAATGGTCTTCCTCAAAGCATTAACATTTCCCTTCAGTGGAATTAAGGGGCCCAGGGCAACCCCAGAAAACCACCCTATAGCATTATCCCTCCTCCATCAAACTTTACAGTTGGTACATTGCAGTCAGGCTGGTAACATTCTGGTTGAATTTGCTGAACCCAGACTCATCAGTCAGACTGCCTGAAGGACAAGCGTGATTTGCCACTCCACAGAACACATTTCCACTGCTCCAGTGTCTAGTCCACATTGCAATAATTCCACTTACAGCTGATTGTGGATTAACTTGTAGGGGGGAAATTGGCCTGACTGATTTATTGCAATGGTGGCAACCTATTACTGTGGTTACCACACTCAAATTCAGTGAGCTCTTTAAAACAACCCATTCTTTCATGAATGTTTGTACTGGTAGGTGATTTATTTTATACACCTGTGGCAATGGGATTGAATGAAACACCTGAATTCAGCGATTAAGAAATGTGGCTCCATACTTTTGCCTTTATAGTGTATTTGCCCCACAGTCTTGTTAGAATGTGCTCTCGTTAGAGTGTGCCGTTAGTGACGAAAAGACATGCAGTAAATTCTAAAATGTAAACACTAATTTCATGACTTGAAAATACATATAAAATCTGATGAGTTTTAGTGGAGCAAATCTTATTTATTGATTTATTTTTGTAGAGGGTTCAGCAGGATGAACTTGCTCTGTTTTGTGGCAAGCAAATAAGAAAGCAAACAAATAACAAAAAAATAAACAGTTATATGGGACTCTAGAATGAGAAGCAAATGCAGACATGGAGACAGGCAGGCAGCTCAAACAAAAAGTAATTTTAATAATACTGTGTTAACAAAGGCTGACAAATAAAAGGCAGCTGGGAGTTCCAGGAAAAATAGGTAAGTCCCACCAAAGGAAACATCCAAGGAGAAAAGGGGGAGGGGCATTAAAAAAACTGAGAAAATCATTATGTGGACATCCAGGCAGGGCAGACAGAAAGTCTGACAAAGGACAGGGGAAAAGCACAACACTTATAATACACCAAGACTGGAATCGGGTAAATAGAATTTGGGTGTAGCAGATAATCACAGGGGTGGGAAAAGCAAAAGGATAATGATTACCGAAATAAATGAGGAAATGACCACAAAAAATAGCATGAAACTAAAATGTAGCCTACATGAGATATATAGACAGGGACCCACAGGACGGAGAGAAAGAAAAGAAAAAACACAAAAACACCAAAGCAGTGTGAGATTGCATCTCAAGGCTGAGCAGCCTTATTTTACAATGTTGTAGAATCCTTAAAAAAAATTCTGGATCCAGATAAAGATTAACTCCAAAAGTTAATCACTTCTTCTGTAACATTTTGTATAATCCTGCTAATAAACAAAGCAAATCAAAAACATAGCCTCCTTGGAGGAGGTAACAATCATTACTCATCACAGACTGATGGTGTCTTTTTTTCTCAGGCTCTAGAGGGAAGTGTAAAACAGAATAACAAAATTCCAGTCTGAGACTGCATACCTCCAGCAAGGCTGAAAAATCCTCAAATTTCTATGTTCTCCAACCTTTGGCAAAATTTTTGTACCAATCCAGTTATTGCTTTTTGAGTAATTCTTCCAACAAACCATAAACCTCCTCGACGGGGAAAAAGAGAGAGAAAGGGAAAAAAGAAGAATCAATCAAACCTGAACAGCCTTATCTAACAATGTTGAAGAATCCTTCAAAGAAATAATCCTGGATCCACATCTGAATTGACGCCGAAAGTGAATCACTTCTAAACTGGACCAAGTCCCACCACCAGGTAAAATTTTCAAGCCAATCTGTCTGCAACTGTCTGCATAGCCTTCCCAGCAAACAAACAGCAATTTCTCCTGATCAAGAAATACTAATTTTACAGATATGCTTTTACACTGTAGTCAGTAAAGACAGTGCAAATCATCTTCTTCTTCTTTCGGCTGCTCCTGTTACGGGTCGCCACAGCGGATCATCTGCCTCCATCTCATCCTATCCCTTGCATCCTCTTCCCTCACACCAACCCTCCGCATGTCCTCCTTCACTACATCCATGAATCTTCTCTGTGGTCTTCCTCTTCTCCTCCTGCCTGGCAGCTCCATCTTCAACATCCTTTGTCCAATATATCCACTATCCCTCCTCTGAACATGTCCAAACCATCTCAGCTTTGCCTCTCTGAGTTTATCGACAAACTTCTCAACTTGAGCTGTCCCTCTGGTGTACTCATTTCTAATCCTGTCCATCCTGGTCAATCCCATTGAGAATCTCAACATCTTCAATTCTGCCACCTCCG
>VUQH01008827.1:2907-23066 GCA_015106775.1 Etroplus canarensis
CTATCTATAGCAGATGAACAGTATCTGAAAGTCAAGTCAGAAAAGTTGCCTCAAGGCACTAAACACACCTTCAAACCCTACAACATCAGAGAGAAACCCCTAACAACCAGACAATCTGCTATGAGCAAGCACTTGGCGACTGTGAGAAGGAAGAACTCCCTCATAACAGGAAGAGGCCTCCAACAGAACCGTGCTGAGGAAGGGGGCAGCCATCTGACTCGACTGCTTATGGGGTTGAATGGAAAGAGAAAAGAAAAAAGGGGGTGCAGAGAGACACAGACTTATGGGAGAGAGAAGATAAAATTCAACTTTAGGAACCACATGCAAGACAGCAACGTGCACTGTTGGGAAAATATGGTACAGTGAGCTCTTTAAGATGGGATGTTGTCTGATTGCTTGCATGTGAGTAAAATGCTGTTAAATTCAATTCTAGATTTAACATGGAGCCAGTGAAGAGAAGCTAGTATTGGGGAAATGTGATCTCTCCTTCTGGTCCCTGTCAGTACTCTCACTGCAGCATTTTGGATCAACTGAAGACTTTTTAGGGAGCTTTTAAAACAGCCAGATAGCAATGAATTACAATAATCAAGTCTAGAAGTAATAAGTGCATGAACTAATTTTTCAGCATCACTCTGAGGCAGGATTTTTCTAATTTTAGCAATACTGTGCAGATGAAAGAAGGCAGTCCTATTTGTTTAATGTGAGCATTATAGGACAAAATGACTCCAAGATTCCCCACAGTGTCACTGGAGGCCAAAGTAATGCCTCTAGAGTAAATATCTGGTTAGATACTGTGTTTCTGAGGTTTTTAGGTCCAAACATAGCAATCTCATTTTGTCGGAATTTAGTAGAAGAAAAATGCATCTGGTCCTTCAGTAGTTCCATCTACTGCTTACCAAAGCCTCATCATTCTTAAGGAAGGGAACCAAAAGCTCAGGTATGCCAAATTGCACAAGAACTGATCAGTGGCAACAGGTCTTATGGAGTGATGAATCCAAGTGTGGAATTTCTGGCTCAAATCGCCATCAGTGTGTATGGTGGAACTCAGCAGAGAAGTGCTTGAGAGGTATGTGTCTACAGCCGTGAGTAAAACATGGTGAAAGCTCTATTATGGTTTGGGGCTGCATTTCAGCCAGTGGTGTTGGGGATCCTGTCAAAGCTCATGGAATTATAACGGCAGAAAATTATCGTCAAATTATGATCCACCATGCACTACCATCTCATTTGCAACAGCTTCATTCAGTCTGATAATGCAGTAGAAACCTACCTGGATAGAAAGACAGAAAGCCTCCTGAGAGCCTGGACTTCAATACTACCGAAGCAATATGGGATCACCTTAACAGAGAATGGAATTAAAGGCGGCCAGCATCCAAAGGAGAGCCTTGGGGTGTCCTTCAAAAGGCCTGGAGAACTATTCCTGAAGACTACTTAAGGAAATGACAAGACAGCCTGGCTTAAAGAGTTCAGGCTGTGTTAAAGAAAAAAGTTGTTCACAACAAATATTGACTTTCAAGCTCTTTAGAATGGCACAAATTGTTTTTGCCTTACATGTGAGCATTTCCATTCATGCTCGCATGTTTCAATAAATCACTGCACCAAAAACTTTCTTTATATTCTTCCATTTTCCTAGCAAAATATAAAGAAATGAAAAGGTGACTCAAGACTTTTCACAGTCCTGGACATCTGAGGTATTTCTTGCCCTGGAGTTAACTTTGCCCATCATTTCACCTCTCTGTATGCCCACAAAGAAAACACACAAACGCACTGAATGAAATAGTAATGTGGTTGACCCTTCGCAGAGGGATTGCACTAAAATAGCCTTTGTCTGTGCATATATGAGCAAAGAGACAAAGGGAAGGCCTCAGAAAATGTGTTTGTGTATATAGATAGCTTGAGAATATTGTGTGTGTGTGTGTCTGTAATGTTCTGCTGAATTATTTACCATCTCAAACCCCTGACACTGCCACCACTGTGCTTTGGAGAGCAGCAGACAAACAACTCTCTTCTTTCTTTCTTTTTTATTTTACCTTCCTTGCCTTTGTTTTTCATTTCGTTCTCTCCATGTCACGGCTCTCTCATTATTTTCTCACACAAGGGCTGTATAAAATGTAGAGAATAAAGAATAATGTCTTAATTTTCCTACAAATTCTCTGACATTTGTGCGGTTTGGCTGCAAATGATAACAAATGGTCATATAAAGCATCTCCGCTCTCCTGTATACCCAGGTCTGTACAGGTTGATGCTGATATGCTGGAAACAGCAAGACAGAGGGATAGATTAGAATAAAGCACCGACCCAAAACACACAACAGAGACCTGCAGTTACTATGAAAGGACCACCTGCCTTTCATTGACGCAGCGGATGAGTTTGTCAGCTTGATCAATTCCTTTGTTTTTCTAGCGTCTGAGTGCAAACCTCCACCGTACGAGCTCCTGTCTGAGGACAACTCCGCCGCAAGGACATGAAATGCCACTAAAATGAAAAAAAGCGATACCTCCGGCTGCTGAGGCAAGCACGTGCCGGTTCTGTCGTGCAGTTGTGTGAATATTGAGCGACTGACAGCGTCTTTTTTAGTATCATATTAAATGCAGACAGCAACTCAAAGTAAACGGCTGAGCCGACACAGCTATACAAAATGGATTCGGCCGTTTTCATCAACACAGTAGCCTTCAATTATTTTAAAGCGGCCCAGTCTCATTGATTTATTCCGTGAATGTTGCACAGTGATTCACTGTCATAACAGCAATTTTCATTTATTTGTAAAAATGTACACAGCTCATTGATTCGCCGCTCTCTGCCTGATTCTTCTCTTATTAAACGGTTCTTTTATTCGCTGGGTCACGAACTGCAGCTTACTCTGATCAGGACACTTTCACACGGAAACCAGCTGGTGGGAAGTAACTAAGTATATTTAAATTTTTTTTCCATTTCCTTTAAAGCTAATTAGTTTCTAAACGAGAGCATTTATGTAAATTATATACAGTATAATAAAAGTGTCCCCTGTATGTAGTGGTTTACACATTCCAGATGGGGACACAAGCCCCTCTCACCATGGAGGGTTGTGTCAGGAAGGGCATCCGGTGGAAAACCTCTGACAAATTATAGATTACAGATTAATGGCGACCCCTTTTGGAGAACACAAGGGAGCAGCCGGAGGTGCAAACGCATACAGTATAATAAAGCTCCAGGCTAATGAATCAGTAGTTTTTCATGCTCATGCTGTCGCTCTTTTACTAAAGAAGGATTCTGAATGCAGGAATTTTAAGGAATTATGCAACTATTAGAAACTTTTGTCCTGACGATATGAGTTTATTTGCACACAGTCAGATCTCAACATGTGGTTGCCGTTGACGCGTGAAAGAATAGATTATTACTTAGCTATAATTTATCTCTGTATAATTCTCAGCAACACGCAGTGGAAACACATTTCCTCTCGTCTTCCTCTTGTTCTGGAGCTGAACGATCAGCCGTCATCATGTTACCTAAGTGAAGACAAGCAGAAGTCTGCTGGGTCGCGTCTGGTTTAAGCGTCTGCTCTGCCCTCTGCTAATCTCACCTGTCAACTTTACTTTGCCAGACACATAACAGTCCACTTGCAATGAACACGCAACATGGACAAAAGTATTGGGCCACCAACAGACACTTTTATGACATCTCATTCTAAATCCTTAGGCATTAATATAGACTTTGCTCCCCGCTTTGCAGCTATAACAGCTTCCACTCTTCTGAGGAGGCTTTCTACAAGATGTTAGAGTGCGTCTGCGGGAATTTTTGCCCATTCATCCAGACACTGACATTGTATGAGAGGAGCTGGCTCACATTTGCCCTTCTAGTTCACCCCAAAGGTGTTGGATGGGGCTGAGGTCAGGGCTCTGTGTGGGATAGTCAAGTTCTCCAACACTAAATTCATCAAACCATGCCTGTGGACCTTGCTTCACGCTGTCACGCCGGAAACAAAAAGCGTTCCCAAAAAACTGGAAGCATAGAATTGTCCAGAATGTCTTGGCAAGCAGGTTCCCCTTCAGTGGAACTAACGGGTGCAGGCCAACCCCAGAAAAACAAGCCCATAACATTATTCCTCCTTCACCAAACTTAACATTTGGCACAATGCAATCAGGCAGGTAATGCTCTCCTGGGATTTGCCAAACCCAGACTTGTCCATCAGACTGCCAGATAGAGAAGCAGTGGCATCTTTTGCACTACACCATCTGACACTTGGCATTGTGCTTAGTGATGTAAGGCTTGCATGCAGCTGCTCAGCCATGCAAACCTTTGCCATGAAGCTCCCAGTGCACAGTTTTAATGTAAATATCAGAAGAAGTTCGGAACTCAACAACATTTGTGACTACATTAGCCCGTTCTGTGACTTTAGGCTGTGGTTGCCATGGTTCCTAAATGCTTCCACTTGCAATTATACCCCTTACAGCTGATAATGGAATATCTTGGGGTTGAGAAATTTTCCAAAGTGACTTGTTGCAAATGTGGTAACCTATTACAGTGCCACCATTGAATTCATTGAGCTCTTTAGAACTGAGGTAATGTGACTAAGTAAAAAAAAAAGCAACTGAATTTAGTGATTAAGTAGTGTGGTCCAATATTTTTGTCCATATTTAATATATTTCATTTTTGTTTAGCCTCTCTAGTATGGGCTTCATCAATTTTTTACAAATTTCTGATGGTTCAGTGTATCACACACAGTAAAACTCACATTACAAAATTTGGTTAAATACTTAGGGATTAAAGCAGGTCTACCATTAAATTTAAAGAGAGAGTGCTAGCCACACAGGCAGACCTTGTAAAAAACAAACATAAGCCTGCTGCGTCTTCTTCTATGGTGTTAAACCTGTTTTTTCAATGTCTTCACAGTAAAGCTGTGTGGAGCCTCCACCAGCAATGCCCCCACAGTGACGGTTTCAAACCAGACCCCTCTTATTTTCCTGCCACTGTGCTGGTTTGTGCTGTTCCATCCCTCACATTTCCCCCACCTCTCTCTTTCAGACTCATAGTTGGCACAAGACAGAAACATGGGACTGAGGGGAGGGAGGAGTGAAGGCGCAGTACAAAATGAGGAGTGGGAAGGCGAAGAGGCGACCAAGCAAGTCTCCGTGTTTCTCTTCCAGGCCTTTGATGTGCCGAGAGACTGAAGAGAGGAGAATAGATGAGGGGATGGAGAGGAAGGGAAGGACGGTGCTGTGGGGTAGGTGTGTGTCAAGGAGTTGAGGTGGTTTCATTTCTTGCCAGCGTGGCGTTTCTCTCCCAGCAAATTGGCTCCAGCGATTAAAAGTCAGTGAGGTGAGTGAGCGGAAAAGGGAAGCTGAGGTGCCTGTGAGATCGGCTGGGAGATTTCCCAGGGTTCTTTTCACTCTTCATCTCTTTTTTCTTTTGGTTTCTTTCACCCTCCCAAGCAATTTTTTTTTTTTTTCAAAATATAATACCGCAGCAACATCATACCCTCTTCAGCAGTGGATTAAAACATAACAGACCCTTCCCCATGGACTTTCTTTCCCACGTTTAAGACTAACGCTGCATTTAAAAGTGTGAAACAAAGCTATGGTGTTACATCAAAGCCCGCTGTTGCGATAGCAGCAACCACAAGGTAATTGAATAAGTTTGCTTACTTACACTGGCTCCCAGACAATCTTGGCTGACTATATAATCATTTTTTGACCACTGAACTCAAAGACTAATGTGAGTTTTGGAGGAAACCTTTAGCTCAACCGATCATGATGGCACTTCATGCAGCTCAAATCTTTTCTTTACTAAGCAGGATTAAAGAAAAGCTAAAAGCGTTTGGTTCTTCGTTTCAGCAAAAGCCTTCATATAAAAGTGGTGACCTTTTTATAAAGCTCCCACAATCTTCTGCTCATTAATTTTGAAATGTCAAATGAAGGAAACTTAAAGAAAATTACTGTGATTGGTTGATGTGATAAAAGCCGTGAAACCATTCTCACTCCAAAAAATGAAAAGACAGAAAAATCAAATGAAACAGAACTGGAATTATCTTGCCAGAGGAAGGCCAGAAAACGTCAACATTTTAAGCTACACATTCTGACTCGTCTGAAAGCGGGGGTGAGATTATTCTGTTGGCTAATCAGCCAGTGTAGCAGTGGTCTCAGCAGTGGAGAAGTCGGTGGTTTCAGCACCGTGGACAGCTCTCGTGGGCTGCTGCTGCTGCAGCTTGCTCACACTCGCCGGGCCAAACAGAGATCTGAACAGGGATGAACAACACCATGGAGGGTTCACCATGATTCAGAGTGTCTCAGCACAGCAGCCCGGTACTGGGAGATCCCTAGCATGTCTGTTATGTGCTGTTTGCCGGCATGCACAAGACCTGGGGACAGATGACATGACTTTTCCATTAGATTAAGTAGTAAGGTGTCAGATATGAATGTCAAATCTTCATTTTTCTTAAGGGCAAAGCTCAGAGAAGGATATAAGGCTCAGTTGTTGCAAATGCACGGCACAAAAATGCAGCGCACTGCACATGAAGTAACTGTGTGTCTTCCAGGCCTGCCACCAACAGCTGACGAGACATTACTCAGAGGGTCCCACTCCCAGTCATGACTGACACACACACACACACACACGCACACACACAAACCGCAAACCCCCACATGAAAATGCGACACTTAGTCATTGAGTCACGGACTTCATCGTTTACACAGCCTGTATTAACACATACTACATTACATTTGTGGCATAGTGTCCCCATAGTGCAGTGGGTTACAACCCTTCATGGTGAGAAGGGTGCGTGAACACCCGGCAACGAACCAGGGACCTTTCGCTTGTAAGTTGGGTGGCTGTAGAGTCTTCTAACTGGAAGGCTGACATTTCAATTTCTAGCTGCTTTAGTCTAGATGCCAAATTGTCTTTAGGCAAGACAGTGAACTCCCGATTGCTCCTGATGCATCCATCAGAGTGTGAATGCATGCATGACAGTTAAATTGCGCTTAAAAATAAAGTGCTGTATGAATGTGTGTGTGAATGGGTGAATGAGGCTTGTAGCAAAAAGTACTTTGAGTGCTCAGTTGTACTAGAAGAGCCCTATATAAGTACCAGTGCAGAACATTTAAAGTGAACGTGTAAACCACCACACTACAGCGATACTTCGGCAAAAAGGTAAAGATGAAGAATCAAGTGGCAACTGTATGGTCTGAAAAAGGAAAGAAATAGCAAATTACCAAAATGTGCAGTTTCTCCATTGGCCACTTAAAGTTGGCTCCAAAAGTGAGTCAATCCTCATGAACTCAAATGTTTAAATGATAAACTTCAGTAATAAAATTAACAGAACATCGGTGATATAGTAGTTCATTCACCTCACAAGCCGTTACATTTCACATATATAAATAAAAGGAGGCTCACAGACATTTAAACGAAACTGCCCTAGTTCTTGACCAGCCCTATAGTTTAAGACATTATTATGCCATAGATAACATTAATTATGACACTAACCCTAAATTTATGAAACTGATTCAGATTAACACTCTTAGGAGTAGTGATTCTTGTGAAAATGGAAAATTGACCATAAAATGACAAATAAGACCCTGAACACAATATGGATGAAGACACCTAGGGCATCACTGTGTGCGTGCTTCACTAAAGTCTGGTCAGTACTGTAGGAGGAGCAGTGATTCTTGCGAAAACAAAGAAGTACCCACAAATTGACAAATATGACATTAACTCTGAGCGCAGTTGGGGTGCGGATCCATTTGGGGGCTGTGTACAAGTTTCATTAAAATTTGACCAACACTCTACGGGGAGTAGTGATACTTGTAAAAACGAAAAAAGTGCCCGTAAAATGTCAAAGGTGATGTTCAGCCTGAGTTGAGCGATGACCCAAGAGGGGATCATTGTGTTTATGTTTGACTAAACTCAGACAAAGGCTCCAGTAGGAGTAGTGATTATTGTGAATTGTTGACAGACAGACGGATGATGGGCGATCCTTCGGTCGGACGAGCCTAAAAAACAATCAATAAAACAGGTGTTTTTTTTTGTCCAAATTTTTGAAAATTTTCCTCACTCCTTTGGATTTTTTTTTTTAAAGCTTTCAGTTTTGCAAGCTGCCACTTTGATTGACAGGTGTGCCAACCGGGGTGCCTGCTGCCGGCAGCTCTCCTGCAGGTTTCACCTCCACTAGTTCTAGCCTCTGAACTCGACCTCTCAACCATGTATGTGATGTTTGTGCCTTTGGACAGGCTACAGACCTGTCCAGTATGTTTTTCCTCAAGGTTTGCCTGAATGCAATTCTAATAGTCTGTTAATTAGCAGGTTTCTGTTTGTGTGAGTTTATAGTTTATGGCTGCAGCTTGCTAACCCAGCTTACTGCATTAGCTGATAATTTTGCACCTCTCATTCAAATATGTACATATTGCTACACCACCCAACATTACTGCTTATCCATGAATGCGATACCCCCATCATGTGTTATGCATTTTAAAACGATGGGAGCTTCTGTTCTGATGCTACAGTATAGTTTGTCCTTGCTTTTCATTGTCTCCAGACGTCTGTCCATATAAGCACCAGCTTTTTCTCTGTCTCTTACCTAATCGATAAGTGTCTGAGTCTCTTCTTCAGCCCATCTGCTTGTAACTGGGCACGTCTGCCTCCCTGTCTTTCACCAGACTAAATACACACACACACACACGCGCATGTTCAGCTTTTCATTAAATATAGCAGTGACAGGATATGACAAGCTCTCCCGGCTTTTTAATTTAGCACCGGTGTCCGCCCACCTCCTCAGAGAGCTGGTCTAAAACCTGTCACTGCCAACAGTTGAGGGATGACAAGGTAATTAATAGTTTCACTACAATGCAGCTAACTCTTGCAGGAGCTGGACAGACAGGATGAGCTGAAAAACAAGGAAGCGCATGGAGAGAGGAGAGATTAGGAGGCAGGCATGAGCAAAAAGTATCGACAGAAGGAGCAGGAAGAGGAGCGAAAATAGTCTGGTAAACCAGACGGCCCTTCTTGACACTAATCACATGATGTAGAGGATGCAGGCATAAATGTATCAATGCAAAAACAAACAAGCCCAAATCAGATTCAAGTTTCATTGTTTCCCAGGGCTCCGAGGAGATCTGTCAACCGGTATTCCGCGGCTGCCGCCAAAAAATGAGGGATAGCTGTGGACATTTTATGAAGCCATTCGTCAGCAGGGCAAGCACCCTCAGAAATATTTAGTGTCTCTAATCCAGACAAAGTTTGCCACCGTGTTTCATCCATCTCGTGATGAAGCATCCTCCAGTGACGTATAGAGGTTATATATGCACATTCTTCAGGGTGGAGAGATCAATGGCACTCAAGGGCTGTCCTCAAGCTCTTTGATAGATTGGTGATGTTGCTCATAAAGCTACAGTGCTGTGCAAAACTCACGAGCCACCATCGTTTCTTTAGATTTTGCTTCCAAGGAGTCAGACGTTCTTGTAATTTTATCAAGTGGTCTTGAGTAATAATTCTTTCGTTGGACATTGGTTGCTTTTTCACTCATTTTCAGTCCCTGGGTTTGTACTTGATCGTTTTTAGAGGAATATATACTTCTGTTTTTAACCCACCTCTGAATTATTCAAGCATAAAAAGCCACCTAACACAAGGGATGACTCACTGTTGCATCAACACATAACAGACAACTTAGCAATTACCTAATCTGAAATCATGTCTTTTGTTACTTTGTTACTCGCAGCCTGTTGCAAAAACACATAATTTGCTCTTGTTTCTTCAGTTGAATCTACAGGAAAAAAAGAAGAAAAGAGAAAATGCCAAAGATAACACCGTTTAAAGGGCATAAAATAGTGTTTTTCCACCAACAAGCCAATTCACAAATAACTACGTATTTACCAAAAACTTGGAATATCTCAGCATGGTGTGCATGTGTCCTTAAAATAACTGAGGAAACTAGAGAAGCAGAGGACACAATAAGAAGTGGCAGGCCTAAAAAATTATCTACAGCAGATGAATAGTATCTGAGAGTCATATTTTTAAGAAATAGGAAAAAAATCTGGCCCTGCAGGTGATCCTGTTTGTTAAAGCCTCGACAAAAATGGTCTCAGTGGAAGAGTTTCTGTCAAGAAGCCATTCTTAAGTAAGGGGCACACAGAGAAAAGGCTGAGGTATGCCAAATTACACAACAACTGGACTTAAATTCGTGTCAGTATGTACAGAACATGTCAGGAGAGGTCCAACAGTGACCGTCTGGAGCCAGCTGTAAAACATGGCGGAGGCTCTGTCATGGTTTGGGGCTGCATTTCAGCCATTAGTGTTGGTATCCATGAAACACCATCTGGAAAGCATCTGATTGACAACAGCTTCATTTTTCACAATGACAAAGATCACAAATACACTGCTCGTGCAGTAAAAGCCCACCTGGACAGAAAAACACACAATGTAGCACTGACAGCGTTGGATTGACTCCCTCAGAGCCCAGACCTCAACGTTGCTAAAGCAGTGTGGGATCATCTTGACAGAGATAAAAACAAATGGCAGCCAACATCCCAAGCAGAGCTTTGGAATGTCCTTCAGGAAGCCAGGAGAACTATTCCTGAAGACTACTCAAAGAAATGAGAAGAAATCTATCTCAAGAGAGTTCAGGCTGTGTTAAAGAAAAAAAGGTGGTCATACCAAATATTGGTTTTCAAGCTCGTGAAAATAGTTTCGACTCTGTTTTTACCCTATGTGCCGTATTTTCATCTGTGGTTGTACCCGTTTCAATAAATCACTGCACCTGTTTCACATTTTCCTACCACACACAGGAATGAGGGGTGGCTCAAGACTTTTGCGCAGCGCTGCAGTTGTAGGTGGTCGGGTGGCCAATAAGGAAGAACTGAAAAAACCATGGGAGGTAAATATAATTCAATTTAGGAACAAAAACATGGAAATGAATGCAGTCTTGAGAGATTCTGAAGCTTCCATGTGATACACCAGCTTTTCATTTGGTCTTAAAGTCCCCGAAGCCTTACAGTTTTCAGAAACCTGATACCGGAACACATTTATGTATTTTTACTACATTTCCCAGAAATAACTCCTGATTTCTTCCTCTTACAGCCTATTGCCATACCCTGATTTGATTCCTTCTGAGTTCATTCATAATGCCAAATAAGATGAGAAATGCTTGGGAACATCTTGGTCTGGGCAGGCATACTGTCACTTTTTTTTTTTTTTTTTACTTTATCCAGTTCAAAGAAACTGGAAAAACTATTCTACATCAAAGTTTTCCGATTTCCCTGGTGATCAACTCCAAAGTGAATTACAGTGTGAGTCAGTGATGTAATTCAAATGCAAAATAACCAGATACGTGATGAATTAGCAAAAGCAATAATGTTGCCTCTGATACAAAAGACCAGAAGCATTTGGAGGGAAAACAAGGAGGGTTGTGAGAGTACAACTTCAGAGACACGTAAGGGCTGACAACTCCCTGCTTCGACAGCTTGCGAGGAGTGCAAACACACATCCACACGCACATCTCCTCTCCAAATGTCACAACATCATTATCATGCAGTATTGATCCCAGCGAGAGTGATCCATTTGAATTCCAATAAGGATGAATGCGACAGTTCTTTGGCTGCCGCACCGCTGCTGTTTTGGCTGGTCTCGGCGGTAAACACAGCATTGTTAGTCTTTTCACGGCCGCAGATGGCCACAAGATGCTGGAATCTCCCTCTAAAACGTCCACTGATTAATACCTGGGCTCTGTGTGTGTCTGCTCATCATGCTGTGCTGTTGAAACATGCGCTGCTGCTTCAACAGATCAATTCTGCTTAAGATTGTTTCTGACGCTTACAAATCTATATTCGGAACCCCGAGTGATGTAGCTATAGCAACCGGCGGTTTGATGGCAGGTACTCTGTCAGACGTTGCACAGCAGTTGGTCATACGCCCTCTTTAGCATCCCAACACCACTCTACAGCGTAGCAGCAGAGTCCCTTGCAGGCATGTAGAACTGGCATGAGGATGAGACAGAGGACAACACAGACGGCGAGCTAATCATTCCCAATTAAAGCTAACTGCGACATGGATGAGTGGAATCCTATGGCCTAGGGGATGCAGTGTCAGCTTGTGGTTTGCAAAAGGCATGATGAGTTTGGTCTTGCACAATGCTTGTGATCTTTGGTTATCACGTTTATTCAAGAGCAAATATTTAGAATCTCTTTTAGCCCTGCCAGAGCTGACAGTTCTACGTGCACTGAGCGCGAGCTCACTTGAACTTGGTTTCTTTTCTCCCTCTGATCTTAATGCAAGTGCAGATAATAAGTGCTAATCTTATCTGTTCTCTCAATCACTGTGATCTTGTCTATTCAGTGTCATTAGCCCGCCAGACTCCCATGTTTCCTACAATCACTTTTACTATTTCAATTTTCTTTGTCTCCCCCTCTCCCTCACTCTGTCTCTGAGCAGTGCATTAGCATCGACAATGCCACTTGAGAGTTCAAGTGCTCTCTCCGTTTCTCACTCTTTGCCTCTCCCTCCATCTCGGCTGTCTCCTTCAGTTCTCCGACACCCTCCCAGTGGTGGCCAATCATGTGATAGATGAGAGCAAAAAGGTGGTAAGGAACTCAAATTGTATAGCAGTGCACACACACACACACACACACACACACACACACACACACACACACACACACACACACACAAAATGCACAAGGTGTTTTTCTTCTTTGGCAATCCTGCTGGCTTATTGCTGTTTCCTGCACAGTGTTATTACACTACATGAACAAAAATATTGGGTAACACCTCTTAATCACTGAATTCAGGTGTTTCATTTCAGGTGTTTCATGCCGCAGTTCCACTGTTGTAGGACTTGCAACAAGTTACTTCATAAAATTTCTTCCCTCCTAAATATTCAACAGTGGAAGAATTTAGGAACCACGGCAACTTAGCCAGGACGTGATGGACAGGGCGGGGTTGCTGAGTGCAGAGGTGCGTAGTGTGTAAAAGTTGCCAGCGCTCTGCTGACTCACTAGCTGCAGAGTTCCAAAGCTCCTCTGTGGCATTAACATCAGCAAAAACTGTGCACAGGGAGCTTCACGGCATGGGTTTCCATAGCGTTAAGCATGCCGTTATTGGAAATGTGTTCTGCAGAATAATGAAACAGGCTTCTCTATCTGGTAGTCTGCAGTAAAAGTCTGAATTTGGTGAATTCCAGGAGAACGCTTGGTGAAGGAGGAATAATACTATGCGGTTGTTTTTCAGGGGTTGGCCTGGGCCTAACTGATACAGGGACTGGTGCACCCATGGTCATGAGCTTTGGTTAGTGACCAAAAGAATGACATCATGGATGCAAGTGGAGGAAATGAGTTTTCTCCAAAGGATGTCTGGGCTCAGCCTCAGGGGTGAGGAGCTCAGTCATTTGGGAGGAGCTCAGAGTAGAGGTGCTACTTCTCCATATTGGAAAGAGCCAGTTGATGTAGTTTCAGCATCTAGTCAGGATGCATCCTAGGTCAAGTGTTTCAGGCATGTCCAACTGGGAGGAGGCCTCCAGGTTAGAGCCGGAGAGATTACTGCTCTTGGCTGGCCTGGGAATACCTTGGTGTCCCCCCCAGAAGAGCAGGAGGAGGCAGCTAGGGAGAAGGAAGTCTGGATGTTTGTGCTCTGACTTGTTGCCCCCACAATTTGGAAAAGCAGCCAGGGCCCCTTAGTTCCACTGAAGGGAAATCTTAATGCTTCAGCTTACCAAGATATTTTAAACGATTCTATGCTTCCAACTTTGTGGGAACAGTTTGGGTGAGGCATGACTGTGCCCCACTGCACAACGTAAAATCCATAAAGCCATGGTTGGATCAGTTTGGAGTGGAAGAACTTGACTAACTGCACAGAGCCCTGACCTCAACCTCATAAACCATCTCTGGGATGAACTAGAACGAAGATTCAATATCGATGTCTGATTTCACAAATGCACTTCTGGATGAATGGCCAAAAATTCCCATAAACACGCTCCAAAATCTTGTAAAAAGCCTTCCCTGAAAAGCGGAAACTATTATAGCTGCAAAGAGGGGACCAACTTTATATAAATGCCTATGCATTCAGTATGGAATGCCATAAAGGTTCCTGTAGGAGTAATGTGAGGGTGGGCCAATATTTTTATCCATATAGTGTAAGTAAAAGGTGTAGATACTATAAAATGACAAATATTCAAATTACAAGGCAAGCACTCATATCAGTACACAGCACATAACAGATAAGCATCATGGAAGCTCTATGTTTGAGTAAAAGTATTTATTTAATGAACTGTGCTTTCAGGGGGGATATGAGGACATTTTTTGGCTGCATACTAAAGCTCAACTTGCGCATTGTTTGGTGACATATTGTATTTGGGCAGCAATGATAAGCTGCTAATGAAAAATGTTGGCGAGATATGTCGGCCATATTAAAAATCAAACAACTGCGGCAGTCTGCGGTGAGGCTAACCCATTAAAAAAATAGAAAATACGGATAGCTGCATCTGCTTTGCATCAAAGGCCGAAGCGCGGAGATTCTCATTACAGCTCCTCTTCCGTTTCATCACTTTCATCCCAAGGCCATCCACCTCCCAAACACAGATAACAGAGGCACCTCCAAATATCTCTTTTAAAGGAACTACTCAAAAAATATGCAGTCAAAGAGAGCGGGACTGTGAAGAGTGTGAAGATCCTCTCAAATAATTAAGGAGTGGGGCATGCATTGCAGATAATGAGTTTCTAGCATCACTGACTACACAGTATTCCCCTGTCTTATCACCTGCTGCTGTCACTCACTAATGAAGTTGCCATTTCCAATTACTGCTCCCTATTAGGAATCATTATTAGGCCTGGGCTGTTATTGTGGCTGCGTTTGAGGCTGGAGACGGAGAGCACGTGCACACAACGCAGAAGTCAAATCTGAGCCCCACTGAAGGATGATGAAAATATTCTGGAGGCTTTCATGTCTTGGAAAGAACTTGAGCTCTTCCTGAGAATGCGTGTCAGTCACGGCTTCTGTATGCGTGTGTGTAAGGTTTAAGCAGTTATTAGTTTGCCTAGTTTAAGGGGTGGTATTAACGGTGGGACAATACAGGTACATCTCAAACAATTAGAATATCATGAAAAAGTTCAATATTTTTTGTCACTCATTTCAGAAAGTGAAACCCGTATATTATATTGATTCAATATATTTCAAGCAATTATTTCCTGAAATGTTGATGATTATGGCTTACAGATAATGAAAACCCAAAATTCAGTGTCTCAGAAAACTAGAAAATTACATAAGATCAATTGAAAAAAAGAAAACAGAAATGTCAGGCTTCCGAAAAGTATGTTCATTCCTCTGCACTCAATACTTGGTTGGGCCTCCTTTGGCATGAAATACTGCATCAGTGCGGCATGGCATGGCGACAATCAACATGTGGCGCTGCTCAGGTGTAAGAAAAGCCCAGGTTGCTTTGATAGTGGCCTTCAGGTCATCTGCATTGTTGGGTCTGGCCTCTCTCATCTTCCTCTTGACAATACCCCATAGATTCTCTATGGGATTCAGGTTTTACAATTTTTCACGGTATTCTAATTTTTTGAGATGCACCTGTGTAAGTTATTTTCCTTTCAAATTAAATGTGCTGTGATTAAGCAATGGAACGCACCATATCATCATATATTTTATCGTAATACTCAGCATATTGCAGAATGTTTAAAATTGCAATAATATCACCAGTTAAGTTTGGTGATGTTGTATTGCGGGGTCTCTGGTGATTCTCTAATGAAAGAGCTCTCAGTCACTCGCCGTTACAGTGCCTTCACTTCTTGTCTTCATACTAAGCAGTGGGGTGTGTGTGTGTTTGGACCAAAAATCTGCTGTGTGGAGTTATAACACTGAGTTCCGCTTGATACGACATGACAGATTTCATGTATGCAGAGGCTACATGTTCCAAATGCCATGTTCTGTATGTCTTTTTTTATTGTTCAAAAAGCTGAAAACACATGATGTACCGTACTGTAAACATACTTTCTAATCCTTCTGGGGATACATGATCTTGATATTTCCCAGGGAACACTGAGAGCTAAGCTCCCTAAACAGTTAAGTTCCCGAGGAAACAACAGTGTGAGGATGTAACTCATTAAATAGCACCATATCTTTTGCTGTGATCCACTCACACGCAATCCTCATCCTTCACTTCAGAGGAATACTCATGCATCATCTTCATACAAAGGCTTATTGCCGTGTCGTGTTAAAACAGGCCTTAATAAGCGAGCCGCACATTGTTTTCTTGTGTGCACGTTTCCTACAAGGTGAGTGTGTGCTGCAGTGTGTGTAAGTGGGTATTTGTGCTGAGCGTCTGACACGTGTGATCACTACTGTCTGCAATCAGTGGCCTGTCCGCTCTCATGCAGCACCTGATCAATCTCAATGCGCGGGGCTCGCCTCTCTGCTCTCACACGTCAGCAGCTACAAATAAAGCATGTGGGCTGACAGGACGGGAGCCAAAGCGACATCCAAAAAAACTTCACCTTAAGAGAGAATTGAGTTCAGGAATTTTTCTTTACTTATTACTGACTGCTGAAAATTAAATGCAAATTCACTGCTAGAGATGTATTACAACGTGCGTGAGAGTTTTGAGAAAAACCTTTAATACATAAGGCAAAAACAGAGTTTTTACAATTCTAACAAGCTTGAAAGTCAGTATTTGGTATGCCTGTCTTCTTCAACCCAGCCTGAGCTCTCTTAGGCAAACTTTCTTCTAATTTCTTTAAGAAGTCTTCAGAAATAGTTCTCCAGGCTTTCTGAAAGAGGTTCCAAAGCTCTTCAGAATCAAAATCTGAATGCTTTATTAATCCCCAGGAGGGACATTGCTTTTCTTTGGATGTTGGGTGCCTTTTGTTCCATTTTCTGTCAAGATGATCCTACACTGCTTCAATAATGTTGAGGTCTGGGCTCTGGGGAGGCCAATCCACAACTGATAGTGTTCCATTGTGTGTTTGGGATCACTGTCAGGCTGAAACATTAAACTGTTGCCATTTAGATGCTTTTCAGATGGTTTTACATGGTGGATAAAAAATCTGATCATATTTGTCTACATTTAAAACAGATCCCCAACACTATTGGCTGAAATGCAGCCCAAACCATGACATAGCCTCCACCCTGTTTTACAGATGGCTGTAGATGATCTCTTTTGCATTTCTCTTCTGAACGCCTCTGTACGTCCTGATGAAAATTTAAGCCAAAATTTGGATAAGTTATTTCATAAGACTTGTTGTCACTGATTTTCAGTCCAGGTTTTGCCTAATTTGGCCTTTTCACCCACTGAGACCACTTCTGATGAGGCTTTGGTGAACAGATTTTTTCCCCCCCACTTCTTAAAGACCTGACTTTCTGATACTGTTTATCTGCTGTAGCTAGGGTTTTCAGGCCTGCCACTTCTTCTTTCGACCTCCACCTGTCCCGTTTCCATAGATGTTTTACGGACACACTACACATTGAAGCCCATTGGTTTTCAGTTAATCAAACGTCACATGGTAACATCTTTGGCGTTTCAGCTAAAGAAATAGGAACAAATGATGTGTTTCTATGACAAGCAGCTAGTAACAAATTGCCTAAAGTAACAATGTAAAACTGGCTCTTTGCTAAGTATCTGTTATGTGTCGACACAACACTGGTTCATCCTTTTTGTTAAGTAACTATTCTATGCTTTAATGATTCACAGGTCAGTTTAAGTGGCTTAATAAACAAAGAGTTTCTCTGAAAATGGTCAGGTGGAAAGACTAGTCTTTGAAAGACCTTAAGAGAGCCTGGAGAAAACACTGCTCAAGACCGCTTCAAAAAAAAAGGGCAAGAAACTCTGGCTCCTTGGAGGCGAAATATAAAGAAATAAGGAATGATTGAAGACTTTTTGCACAGTAATGTATATTTCATAGGCACCTTTCCAACTAAAACTTCATGAGCTTTAATGTTTAAAGAATTTTTAGGGTCATTCCTTGGGATAAAACTTCCTACAGCATAACATGAGCTGTTTTGCATCCACTGCTCCACTCTGATTCTAATCAGCAGCCAAAAAAAACACAGAACAAAAGATTTGAGAGAAATCAGTAATGTTCAGTGCTGCAGGCCCCACACTGAAGCTGCTAAGACTGCAAAACACCATTTACCTTGATAGAAAACATCAGCAAAGTGCTACGTGCTGGCCACTGTAACCGTTTGTTTACACTGATGGCCAAATCTGCCAAGTCC
Organism: Etroplus canarensis; assembly: GCA_015106775.1. Taxonomy (NCBI): domain Eukaryota; kingdom Metazoa; phylum Chordata; class Actinopteri; order Cichliformes; family Cichlidae; genus Etroplus; species Etroplus canarensis. The sequence goes on from VUQH01008827.1 coordinate 21,067, forward strand.
TCCTTTCAAATGCATTCTTCAATTACGAAAATGCATGTTACTCATCAGCTAGGCAGAGAGGAGCACTGTGCGCGTGCCTCACTTATGTGCTTTTAAGAGGCAAATAAAAAACAAGAAATACAAGAAACGGTATCTTATGGTTTAGTGCATTTTCTGATTGATTCATCCAATCTACAGGAGTCCGTTTCGCAAATATATATAGACAGGCTGGAGTGGGGATGAGTAATTCAAATTAGGCATTGTACCACAAAAAATATGCAGAGGGGCTGCAGTAAATTAGTAAAACAAAGTAAAGCTTTTGTGATAGAAAAACCCCCGCCAGCAATAAATCAACACAATGTAACTGTTTTACAACGCCAAATAAAGGGCAGCCGGAGAGATGCGGCCATTAAACTTCAGCTGGGAGCCCGACGCTCACCGAGTCGCTCATCCGATGTGGCGGTCGCATTACCCACAAAGAAGTTTGTGTTGCTGATCATGTAATTAGCTGCAGTCTTAAGTAAGCCAAACACTAATTACACATGAAAACAGAAAACAGGCATCAGCATAAATTTGGACTTTTTTTCCAAGGGCCTAAAGACTGGTTCAGCCTGAATTCAAACTTTAACCACATCTGTGTGGGCGTCTCTTTCATTCTAAATACTGTATTTTATGCGACCCTTGAGAACATGTCACCATGCCTGACGAGCAGAAAGAGGTACTGAAAGTGAAAACTGCAGATTGCAAAGAGAGGATCCTTGGGCAATTCAGACTAAAGTAAGAGCCCCGTGTCTCTCATTCAGCCAACATGAATAAACTCACACTGCCATTGTCACATTTTTATCATAACAGAGCTAAAACTTGACCATGGGAAAGCAGAACATGGCGTAGGAGCTGTAAGGTGGCGGGTCAGCGCGGTACTCTCCGAGGGTTAATGTTGCCCCTTGTTTAAAACACAAAAGGGCGATGGAGTGAGAGGCGAGGCGCGAACAAGGCTGCGCGCCTGTAGTGATGCATGAGTGGCTATTTCTGCTTTCAGTGGCCCCACCTCCCCTGAAGGACATGGTGGAGGATATGAAGCGGGCAGAGCGCTCAAGAAAACCAAGGAGGGCAGCTGCAGGATGGAGAGTGAGATCAATGAGGGAAAATACACTGGGCTTTTACAATTGTTACTTCATACAAAAAGACACAATAGAAAGGATTGTTGAATAGTATTGCAAGCTCTTCTTTACTCTTCATTTCCTGCAATTTGCTATACACATTTCTTCTATTAAAAGTGTCATTTGATGGCTTTTCTACGCTTCAGATGTCTTCCTGACACAAAGAAAACTCTTGTTAAAGAGAATAGCAGCTGCTTTCTCTCAGAAACAAAGGTATAAGTGGTGAAGCAATGTCAGGGCGCCACAAAGACACTTAAAGTGGGGGCCTGGAGTGGATGGATCAGCATACAAAGCAATAAATTGCTTACAACAAAAAGACAATCTGCTCAGTAATTTAGTGGTAGTTTAGTCAATGCACCCGTTGTTGTGCTTTTGAAGCAAATTCCGTTGGAAGTGGATGAGATGAAGAGTTTTGAGACAGACCAAGGAAAGACACTAACATAGACATTCCTGATTTATTTGCAACCTGCAGATTAAAATCATGGATGTCCCAGTGAGAACTACTTTTGTTTTCTGCTGCAACAGTTGCAGCTGCAAGAAACAGTCTACTCTACATAGGCAAAAGTATTCAGCCACAGCTCCTAAATCACTGAATTCAGGCGTTTCAATCAGTCCCCTTGCCACAGAGGCATGAAGTTTAGCACCCAGCCATGCGGTCTGCCTCTACAAAACATTTGTGAACTCCGTGAATCTGGCTGTGGTGCTGCAATACTGTAGGATGCAACCACTGCAACAAGTCAGTTTGGGGAAGTTTCTTCCCTCCTAGATATTCCGCCATCAACTGTTGGAGGTGTTGCAAAGCGGAAAGATGAAGGAACCACAGCAACCCACTGATGGAGTGGCAGGCTATGTAAAGACACA
>VUQH01008827.1:27574-37893 GCA_015106775.1 Etroplus canarensis
AGGCCCATGAAAAAAAAAAAAAAAAAGATGCGTGTAAATAAAAGTGGCAGCAAGCTGAAAGAGAGAGAGGAAAGCAAAAACGGAGACAAAAGGTGAGAAGGAGAAGTAGAACACGGGGTCAGGAGGTGAGAACAACGAGGGAGGCGACTGGACTCTCAACAGCTCAGTTCAACGATGCGCTTTTATGCGTCTTCAAACTCTGTGGCCGGGCTCCCACTGCATTTTATGTACACACTTACACACAGCTGAGAGCTACCAGAGTGTTTCATCTCTGGTTTTACAGTTTTCCCCATTTGTAAATCAATTTCCCTTTTTTTTTTATACTGGAACATTTCCCGGTTTATGGGAGCTATGAAGGTGAAGTATGGCTTAAGGGAAGCGTCCCCGTCTTTCCTCTTTCTTTGGTACCAGATCAAACCCTCCTTCAGGTCTAAACTGGTAGTCTCTCTCACTTTCCACTTAGAAATTCTCTCGTGAAAACGTGTTCACTTCCAGTAAGTGTTACAGCCTATACTTTGTTCTCACCTTTGGCAAAAACACACAAATCCATTTCTACATGCTGATTTTTTTCCTATCTACTGTATGAGCCTCATAAAAAAGCTACAATTCTGTTAAAATGTATGGAAGAGCCTATACGTGCTTGCTTTTCTGCCTCAGTGATTCGTGGTACCCCAAAGCTCAATTGCATTTGCTATGCATTTCCTTCCTCCTCTTGAATTTCAGTGCTTGCCTATTGATTGTGGTGCTATTCTCAGCTTCCCCTCAATAGCCTCACTCTGTGATTGCCAGACCTAAAGTGATTGGTGTCACCAGTGGGTAAGAGACGTGCGAGTTCATAAGCAGAAACGGAATGCAAAAAGAGATATGTAAGCGAAACAGAAAGATGAGATTAAAGATTTGAGAAGACTTGAGAAAAGGCAGTCTTCTTCTTCTTTTGACTGCCTCCAATAGGGGTCGCCGCAGTGCCTCCATTTCACCCCCTGCTTTGCATCCTCTTCTGTCACACCAACCCTCTGCATGTCCTCCTTTACTATATCCATGAACCTTCTCTGTGGTCTTCCTCTTCTCCTCCTGCCTGGCAGCTCCATCTTCAACATCCTTTGTCCAGTATGTCCACTGCCCCTCCTCTGAACATGTCCAAATCATCTCAGCCTTGCCTCTCTGACTTCATCTCCAAGCCTCTCAACCAGAGCTGTCCCCTGTGATGTACTTCATATTTTTAATCCTGTCCATCCTGGTCACTCCCCCAAAAAATCTCAGCATCCTTAACTCTGAAACCTCCAGCTCCGCCTTCCTGTCTTTTTGTCAGCTCCACCATCTAGCAGGTCTCACTACCATCTTATAAGCCTTCTCTTTCACTCTTGCTGCTATTCTTCTGCCACACTCTTCTCCATCCACTCCACCCTGCCTGCACTCTCTTCCTCACTGCTCTTGTGCTCTGTCTGTTGCTTTGGATGGTTGATCCCAGGTATTTAAACTCCTCCACCTTCACTCCTGCTACTCCGTGCATCTTCACCATTCCTCAGCTTCACTCTCGTTCATGCACATGTACTCTGTCCTGTCCTCTTCTCTCTAGTGCATACCTCCATCTCTCCAGGCTCTCTTCCACCTGCTCCCTACTATCACAAGGGATTAGTGTCATCTATGAAAATCAGACACCTCATATGTCCATCAGCAATGACAACAAGAATGGTCTTAGAGTTGATCCCTAATGTAATTCCACCCCCATCTTGAACCCATCACTGTCTTGCTGTCCTCATACATGTCCTGCATCACCCTCAAATACTTCTCTGCCACGCCTGACTTCCTCATATAATCCCACAGTTCATTTCTTGGCACCCTATCATATGCTTTCTCTAAATCCACACACACAGTGCAACTCCTTCTGACCTTTTTTTATACTTCTCCATCAGCACTCACAAAGCAAACATTGCATCTGTAGCACTCTTTCTCGGCATGAAGCTCGTCACCTGTCTTCTTAACCTAGCTTCAACAACTCTTTCATGTATCTTCAAGGTAAAGCTGATCAGCATGATCCCTCTAAGAAACCAAAAAAGAACACTAGTGAAACTGAGAAAATGTGTGTACAAAGGCTCGTCGGCCAGCTGGACTAGACATGTGCTGAAGAAACTGCAAGATGCAAGGCCCATCTGACTTAAGAGGGCCCGCCCTGAAAGGCATGAACCATTACAAAACTGCACTGGATGAAATCTGTGTCTGACAATTAGCTATTAAATAGTCATGAACCACTAACACAGAGGACATTTTCAGTGGAAAAACGGTGAAATAGTGAAAGTAACAGCTTAAATTCTTCTCTTGCTGGGAGGTATTCCATCACCCACGATGTCAGGTGAACTTCAGCAGCATGATGATATAATTGACTGCTCTTTTTTTTCTCCGTGTTTTTACATTTTGTATAAATGCGGACAAAGTGACAGTGCAAAAAATGGCTTATGTGCCCAATTACCTTCACTGACAGGCAATTTTGCCTGTAGCTGGCAGCTATTAGCAAGCCATCACCTTCTGTTGGCAAGGCCGTTTCCAAATAAAATCCCCCCCCACAGAGATAGAGTAAGTGTAGTGACCTCCAGCATACTCAATTATGGAACCATAATCCAGGACGGTGGGCAGCCCTGACTAACTCCTAATTGGTGGTCTTTTTATGTATGAGGTTAGCTTTAAGATGGAATGACAGCACTGTGGGGAAATCAAGGCCTCTCGGCAGGCCTGTCACTCAACCAGAATTGCTTAAGACTGAATTAATTTCCATCCTCAAACAGATTGGGTCATTGCTGTGCATTTGTTCCGTGCTCTTCTTCGTACCCAACATCATTATGAGCTGCTAAAAAATATCCCTGAGGTGCTTAATCTTTTATTGTGTCTGGCTGTAAATACAAAACAAGTAAAAGGACCTCGTTCTGTACCGGAATCAGAGGAAGGCTGAATTTCTCGGTCTTTTGCCATTTTGCTGCAGAGCGAAAGCAGCATCCTTTACATTGCATCAAGAGATAGCTTTGATCTAGCTGGCAGTCAGCGCTACAGATACAACAGTCGGCTCAAAGTATCACATTCTCAGTGAGGTCAGATGGATAAAACATATTGGATTTCCAAAACTACTGTTGAAACACTGCTGGACCTGCATGCCAACTGTGATAGATATCGCACATCTTGTGCAGCATTAGAGCACCGGTTACTGGTGGGGAATGCAATGCTTATTTGCCAACACTGTGTGTTTTATTGCAGTAACTAAGAGACACGTGACAGTATACAGCGAGTAGACGGGAGAGATGTTTGCATTTGCATGTGGCAATTTGTCAAGGAAATGTAACCACTGCAAACATGTCCACACAACAGGAGAACCAAACAGCTTTAGTGAGCTGCAATGCATGCCAGTTGTTCTTTGTTATACTGTAACATTTCGGTAAGTGTTGAAGTATTGCTGCTGTGTACAGGAAGTAAGGAGATGCAGTTGCATTTTGTTCTGTTTAAAAGGATTATCTGTGTTGTATACAGTTAGGGCCATAAGCTTTGGGACAATAAGGATTTTGCCTCTGTATACCACCACAGGGGATTTAAATAAGGCAGTCAAAATGTGACTGAAGCGCAGACTTTCAGCTTTAATTCAGCAGGTCCGATTTTAAAAAAAAAAAATTGCATCAGCTGTTGAATTACAGCCATTTTTATACATAGTCCCTATTTTTGAGAGGCTAAAAATAATAGATCAATTGACTGACCACCTGTTTCACGGCCAGTTGGGACCCGATCCCTCAAACTAAGCACATAAAACATCTGGAGTTGATTCCAGGTGTTGAAATTGCATTTGGTAGCCGTTCAATGAAACTCAACAGCAAGCTGGAGCATTCTTAAAAAGAAAGAATGCACCAGTCAGCTCAGCAACACCAAGAGGCCTGGAAGATCGATAAAATGGAATAAAACAACTAAAATGGATGAGTGTAGAATCCTTCCCTTGGTTACAAAAACACTACACAACATCTTGCCAAATCAAGAGCACCCTCAAGCAGGTAGGTGTATCTTTTTAAAAGTCTGCAATCAACAACTGCCCGCTTGAGTGCAAACCACAGGTAGACTTAACTTGTACCAGAATGATGGGAAGAGAAAAGTGATCTGAAGCATACCACACATTCTGTCAAGCACGGTGGAGGCAGTGTTATGGCGCGGGCATGCATGGCTGTCAGTGGACCTGGGTCATTAGTGCTTATTGATGACGTGACCGCTGTTAGAAATAGAAGGCTGCATTCTGAAGTGTACAGTGCCAGAGAGAGTACACTCTCTGCTCAGGACAGAGCCTCACAGTGCAAATGGGTAATGACCCAAAAGACACAGCAAAAGTAACACAAGAGCTTCTCAAAGCAAACGAACGGGGAAGTAATTCAAGTCAGTCACAAGAACTTAACCCAACAGAGCAGCTTAACAGTTACTGAAGACCCACAAACAAGCAGCAAAGGAAGGCGCCTGCAGTAAAGAACAGCAACAACAGCATTTGTTATGTTAGTCCCATTACATTGAAGTGTCTGGAAATGGGGATTATGCATAAAAATGTATGTAATTCCTAAACAGTTAAAGCAGCTCTTTTGTCAAACATCTTAAATTAAAGCTGAGAGTCTGCACTTTTTGAGTGATTTAAAATCTACTGTGGTGCTGCAAAGAGGCAAAATTACAAAAACATATGTCTTTGTCCCAAAACTTAAGGGCATAACTGTATATAGGCCTTTTCTTGCCCCGATATCAAAATGTCCTATTACTTTTCTGCTTCAGATTTGAATAACTTAAATGTGAAACAAAATGAAAGATGCTTTGTATCTGCCCAACAATCCACCTGGTAAAATTCTAAAAACGACAGTCGCATTTAATTAATTCTGCCTGAAATGACAATTGCTAGTTTACTGTATCATGCATAGCCTCACTGTCTGATATACCATACACACATCAGTTATGATCTCATGATATCGATAGGTAACACCCACTTAAATGCAATTTGACCTCACAATCAGGGGCTATAAAAAGGAAGAGGCAGCCACATTCTTGAGGTTCCAGGTGATTGCTTTTCGACGAATTCTTGCTATGGAGACGTCAATCAAGCCTTTCAATCAGCGGAGCAAATGATAAACAAAGAGAAAGAGGAGGAACCTTTGAAGGCTGGCATTAGAGTGCAAGAGACTGACAGGCTATCAACACTGTAATCCACCAGGGAGTTGTTCTAATACACCTAACCGCCCAACTAATGGAAACCGTCCGACAAGCAAACCGGGGCTGATTCCATGTATCAACAGAGGGCGGCGGGGTTGAACGTCAACAAAATGTCAGCCTCAATCAAATGTGAATGACAGCCTTCGGTCTCTCACTGACAGCACATTTACAATAACCCAGCAAACCCACTCGCTGCCAGCCTGAGGAAAGATGGATCCATTTGACAAAGGTTTTATTGTGTTTTACTCTTATCGTGCTCTTTGCTACAGGGCAGCTCTAGTGCAGACACTGAATAATCTGTGAAGTGGCACTTGGCAGTCTGTAACCAACTAGCTACTTGACAGTAGCCACTTAAAGCTACACTACGAATGAAAACAGCTGTTCTTAAAGGGGAAATACACAGCTAAACAAAACCACTGTCTTTGTATTGCGTGGCCTCTTTGCATCGCGTTACCTACAGTCTGAAATTTCAGTATTTAAGTGCTTATTGTGTTTAGAATGCATCTTCTTTTTTGCAACTTGTATCCCTCCCACTTGTTCATTTTTTTTAAGTGACACATTAACATGGACTAAATTATTGTGCCATTATTAATTCAACTGAGAAGATTCTATTAGACGCGTGCAGTAGGGGGAACAGCTTGTTTATCAAACACCATGCTGAGCTTCAATTAGTATAAACAGTCCAGCCTACCAAGAGATACACACCGCATTAAGCCACAGGGGTGAGTCCTCCCCATTTTTCTAAATGTGATAGATCTGGGTAGAGCTTTGAATTACAAAGGCCATAAAGGAGCTCATTCTGTAGCGAGAGCGGGGGGAATTAAGCCGGATAATACCGCAGGAAAAGGAGAACGCTGAACCTTTCCGTCAGTGTCCCTTTTTATGATCGAAATGCGGAGAAAAAGGCAAACTGGGCCAGCGCGAAGGAAATGCCAAGGGATAAAAAGGCTAAGAGGTAGCATACTCCCAACTCTCACTTTTCGACAGTGACACATGAGTATATGAAACACATATACACACACTCCCATCTCTTCAATCCTCGCCTTGAAATGTACTTTTCTGTTTTCTGACCCCAGGTAATTGCAGGCTAGTTCATGAGAATCGGTGACCTAGAGGAAAGTGGGAACGCTTCAACACGTTGATACGGCATGGACGCGCACCGCGTGTCTTAACAAGAATGACTTTGGCTTTGTCAGTGTACCTTTGCAGCACATATTGCCTTGGGTAGGATGCATATAAATGGGTTGTGAAGATAATGACCCAAATGGAAAGAGCTGAAAAAGAATAAGGCGCAACGTTCCCTCTAAGCTGCGCGCATGTGCGCTGCATAGATTTGCTGTGCGCGGGGTACGCGGGAGCAGTGCGCAAGAGCGCAGCTTAGAGGCAACGTTGACAAGGCGGTGGTGGTGGTGGTTTCCCACACAAGACTTTAACCATAATTTTTAGACTTTTTTACTAAAGTAAAAGATATAATCCTATTAAGTAGCTTAATAATGTACCTCCTTCTGCTCCCTTGTTTTCTCTTTCTTTCTTCACTTTTGTAAGTTGGGCAGAGGTTTTACACCGGATGCCCTTCCTGCCCCTGCCCTCCATAGTGAGGCGGAGCTTGTCTCCCCACCTAGATTTGAACCAGGTGGGGAGACAACCAGCTTTCTCTCTTCTCTTCCCCCTCATTCCCAACCAGACGAGGCAGATGGCTGCCCCCCCTGAGCCTCGTTCTGCTGGAGGTCTCTTCCTGTTAAAAGGGTGTTCTTCCTTCCCACAGTCACCAAGTCCTTCCTTATAGGAGATGGTCTAATAGTTGGGGCTTTCTCTCTAATACTATAGGGTCTTTACCTTACAGTGTGAAGCGCCTTGGGATGACTTTTGTTGTTAAATGGCGCTGTATGAATAAAACCGAATTGAATTGTAAGGTTAATGTGTAAGCCACTGCATTATAGGGACACCCCCTACTTAAGTAGCTTAATAGTGCACAAATTGTATTTGGGTGCCATCTTCTTTCTGTGTGTGTGTGTGTGTGTGTGTGTGTGTGTGTGTGTGTGTGTTTTAAATTCAGTCACTAAAACTCGCCCATTAATTTAAATAAGAGCTATTAGAAGGCACTATGTTTTATATGTTTTCACTTTTTATTAAATGAATATGCACTTAGGAACACAGGGAGAGCCTTTCCAACTCAGAAGTAGATGTTAGTTTTCACCATTAAAAGTCATAAAAATATCTTCCTACTGGATGGCTGATGTATAAAGCTGTAAGGCTCTGCCCAAGCCAACAGGGTAGTCGGGAACAGTGGAGCCCGGGGTATGGAATAATTACCAACACTGAACTGAGGGCAAATAATATCCTCGAAATGAAACAGATTCCCAAAAGGGTGCAGCAGGGACGCCACCGGGTCTAGCATCAGTCACGATAAATCAGTGGCCTTCTAAAGCAGTGACACTTCAACAAACTGACTACTGCGCCTCTCCCCAGATTACACTGACGTCAGTGTGTAGGAGGTGCAGGTTTGCCACTAGCATATAGATGGCACTTTAAATGAAATTAGCTGCAATGCGGGCCAATAAAACTGTCCAGTGTGTTAGATTTATTATATGCATGTAATGATATTGCATGCATAAACTTTAAAAAGATGTTTTTCTTTGTTGCTCCTAATGGAGAGAGACAGTAAATATGGGAGCATCAGGCAGGGGTGGGGTGGGGAGACATGACAGATGGTCACAACTGGTCATGGGTATCATGGGTATCAGGTTATTGTAAACAAACAAACAAAAAGAAAAAGTTGGCCATGACGTTCCAGTCTGTGCTCACTCCGGCGCGCTAAGGTTAAAGTGCGATCAAAGGTCGACCTCGCGTCTTCTTTTTCTGTGTCACGAAAGTGGAGTCACGACAGGGGCATTAAGTCAGGAGGCACCATGAGAAAAATAGGAGCCAGGAGAATGGAGGGGGGAGTCAGGTGGAAAGCGACCGCTTACCGCTGGCAGGGACTCGTGCCAAGCCTTGGCCTGGTGCAACAGCATGAGGATTTATAGTCCGACTTACCTCGCGACTCGTCACTGCATAGGCTATTAAGTTTGGCTCCTGCTCCTGCCTTCCCCATTCACTTTGCTGTATCTCCTCCCCATCACTAAAGCTGTTTGTTTGGCATAAACTGTCAATGATCTGACATTTCTTTTGAATAATATTGTTTGTGTCATTACCACATTCCTCTCTTCCTTTCTTCAGGCACGCTCTCTGACAGTTCTATTTTTATTTGTGTGATCTACATTTGGGTGGTAGGACCAGGTTATATCTTTGCAGGTAGATATTCTGTATAAATAGTCAAATGGTACTCTGCTGTTTTCTACAGTTTAACTGCTCTCTGTAGACTTTCGAAAGCCTGAAGTGTAAAGCTCTCATACTACCCACCTCTGATGAAGTGGCCTTCATAATGTCAGAAATGCACAAACAAGGAACCAAGATTCCCGCTTGAACATAACCTTCCTAACAACCACACAATGTTCTGGTCACTACCAATCCCCTTTCCAGCACTCCAGCCCTCTTCTCCCTGAGTGCCCTTCAGTTCCCCGCAGGGACAGTCATTACTGCAACAATGCCCCTCGCCGCTTTTTATCGAAATGAAAATGTACGAACCGCTGATTGCAGAGGCCATTGGGAAAATCAATTCTCATTTCGACGGGAAACATTTGTCTTTGCGCTCTGGCGGCCCGCGGAGATTTGACAGCAAAGTTTAGCGTTAAAGGGTAAGTGTGTGAACAAGGGGGAGTGGGGCTGGAATGAGGCAGAGGGAGCAAAAAAAAGGGTTAGGGGATTGTACTGTATGTGGGTGCATTTGGGCAACAGTTGCCTTTGAAGTGATGCAGGGGATGGAGAAGGTGAGGAAACGATCGAAAGTCCCCACTCTTATTGATTACGTGAGGACCACAAGGGGCCGAGGCTACTCGGACTGGAAGAAACATTCAAAGGAAGCTGTGTGAGTATATTAGCAGAAGATTCATGGGGGGGAAACTAGTTTCTCAGTTCCCTGACATTTAACATGACAGAGAAAGGCCACTGCAAATATCCACTCAGGCAATATGAACTGGTAGGTATCAGGAACACTGCCTACCACAGCAGCCACTTCATTGGGTACACTGGACTAGTGCTGGGTTGGACCACCTTTTGCCATCAAAACTGCCATAATTTTGCATGGTGCTGAAAACATTCTTCAGAGATTGCTGCTGTAGATATGTCACCTGCACATCCATGATGTGAATCTCCTGTTCCACCACAGCCCAGACTGAGCCTGGTGACCGTGGAACCCATTTGAGTTCATGTTCAAAGAAACAGTTTGGGTGGATTTGAGCTTTGTGACATTTTGTGTTAACCTGCTGGAAGCAGCCATCGTGAGATGGGTACACTGTGGTCATGAAGGGATGGGCATGGCCAGTAACAATGCTCAACGGTGGCACTAAGGGGCCCAAAGTGCCAAGAAATTATCCCTTACACCATTACACCACCACCACCACCACCACCAGCCTGACCTGGATGGATCAATGCTTTCAAGTTGTTTAAGCCCAATGCCGCCCCTACCATCCAAAAGTCGCAACAGAAATCGAGACTCAGCAGCCCAGGCAACATTTTTTCAATCTTTGATTTTTCCAGTATTGGTGAGCCAGTGTGAATTGTAGCCACAGTTTCTTGTTCTTAGCTGACAGGAAACAGGACACAGATTAAGTCTTGATAAGTCATTCGTCATGTCACAAGACCTGAGGATAAACTCTCAGGTTGGTAATAAATGTATTACATGTATAAGTAAAAGCGTCATGTTAACAAATGTTAGCCTTACAGTAACTTTTATGCTTATTGTAGCTGTTAGCTAAAAACGCTAATCTAGCGTAGTTTGCCCTGGGTTCAGCATTGACAAACGAATATGATCGACTGTTTTCAATAGAATTCCAAAGTTGTCATCTCAAATATGCAGCGGTACAAATGTTAAAGTAAATATGAACCTTAAAATGTTATATTTGGCGAACTTTCAGCTATGTTTTGTGACTTTCGCTGTTTAATGCAGCTCAGCTGACGGTCCTACAGTCTTATTAAACTTTTACTTTTAAACATCAGAGGTTAAAATGTTA
>VUQH01008838.1:6781-17567 GCA_015106775.1 Etroplus canarensis
GTCTGAAGAACAATATTATCCAGGAATAATGGCAAAGGAGACAGAGGAAACTGAAAGGGCTGGCGATGGTGAGTTGCAGAGCTGGAGATAAAATACGAGGTGGTGAGTAGAGGCAGGTGAGCCCGTAGATTGCTGTCAGCTGGAGGGAGCTCCTAGACTTAGAGCCAGCCAGGTGACGGAGAGCGAGACAGAGAGAGAGAGAGCGTGGCTGACTACTCTAAGGCAAGCCTTGCTATTATACGGTGGCTGTAAGTTAGAAACACATTCAGTAACAGCTGCAGCCATCCAGAACATGTCAAATACATCTACATATGTCAATATGCGCTGGAGATAAGTTTGGTATAGGTTGCACATAGGTTCAAAGCATGTTACTAGAAATAAGTTTTGAGTATGCTAGATATTAAGCCCCTGTCACACCATGACGAAAAAACTGCAGATACGTCAATTACGTGTGAGGGAAGTTTTCTAGTAGTTAAGAGCATTCATAATTACGCTGGCCTACGAGGTAGTACAGCAAGGTTGCCACAAAGTTTTGAGCATGCACAAAACCTCTGATGATTGCCAGCCGTATGGCTCTTCGTCCCGCATATGAGGACCATATGCAGCATACAAGGACTTACTGCAATCGGAGACTCACGAAACTCAGTTGTCAAAATACGTGGAGATAATGTCTAGCCAACCCAAAAGGTATTAATAACCTATAATATGTTTTTAACATGTGTAACATATATCAAACATACCTCCAAAGCATAATGCCATTTGTAGAAGTATATGACGTGATCCAGTCGAACTGAACATGTTTCTATACACACAGCTGCCGAATAATGCGTATGTGGTGCATTTAAGGGGAGTAGTATAAATGGGCACAAGTTGTGAATGCTGGCAATACGCTAACATATATGTTCAGTATATACGTCCATATGCCAGTGTTTTAAGGGAATTTGAATGCATCAGCGTAAGCTTGTTAAATCGTCATGGTGTGACAGGGCCTTTATCTCTACGTATTTTGACTTATGAGTAAAATACAATTAACATGTGTGAACGTGTGTCAACCATTGCATAAATTACCTACAACTTATGGCCTGCATATGCAGGATGTATGAGCCATATGCTGGCATATGTCGGGAATTTTGTACATGTTCAAAATTTTTCAGCAACCTTGCCATAGTATGACATATACCAGCATGCTTGAGCGTGTTCTTAACTTATACAAACTTACCAATAACTCATTCCATGTATGTCAGTGTATTAGCCGAATTTTAAATCGTCAATGTGTGACAAAGGCTAATTTATATATTTTCTATCCCCAGTGAGGATAAAATTCATTCCTACTCCCTCTGATTTTGCACTGCTTTTTGAAACAGACTACAACACAAACTTTAAATCAGAAATGGACTTTCATTTTCAACACTTCACTCCTGTGACGGTAGGGATGACACTGCTTAATGGGATGACCTAGACCCTATACCTTTCCCACAAAACACTGGTATTTCAGCACAAAAACTATCCTACATATGCACATATGCTGATCATCTACACCAGAATCTCCTTCAAAGGTGAGTTCTGCAGCTTCTTATTTCAAGTTGTCCAATTGCAGTTATGCACCGGGGTTGCTGACTGCCATATTCCACAATTAGAAAGCCTTTCCATGAAGGACATCTCCAAAAAAAATGCTAATTGCATGGTTTGGCTTAGAAGGTGTAAAGCACAGAGCTGAGTCATTTCTCATATTTATTGGCTCTAAAACTCTGAAATTTACTGAAGCCTATCCCAGCTGTCACTGAGGTGGAGAGAGCGCTTGTGCAGCTATTGGCTAGGGTAGTAACAGTGGAGGTAAACACACTATTCTCCCTCTACTCTGACGACAACAGTAAATGCCACAACTTAAATAAATCTGCCTTACCACTAAGCGCCATTCGGTCAGCTTTGCCACAGATGGGCCTATTTATTTGCCACAATCAGGGATAAGATTTTTAAAAGGGATTGGAAAACCCCAGGTGCTCCATTTTGCTCTGGCCTCAACTCAGAGCAGAGAGGTCAGTCATGGGGGAGGAGACATTGAACCTCCTTTGCACCCTCCGGAAGAGGAAGAGGAAGGAGAGTTGGGTACCTGAAGACATGAAGATGTCTTGTGCGAAATAGATAGCAGAACCTCCTTTCTTTACAACCCTGTGGCCTGTGCACAGCTCTCCTGATCTTCACTGCGGCATCCACCCCAAAGCGAGTTTGCCTCCCACAGCCTCTTCCCAGGGCTAATGGACGGTCATCAGGGTTCTTGTGGATGCCAGTGCAGGGTCCCATACACCTATCAGTCCCAGTCCTTCACAAGAACCTTACCCAAACCCTGTACATCAATTTTGCACAAGCTATGGTTCAATATCTCCTCCCCTAGGGCTGACCAGTCTCCTCAGGGTTGGGGCCAGAGAAAGATGGAGCACCTGGGTTTTTTTATTAATCATTTTTAAACACCCTATCTCTGATTGTGGCAAATAAATAGGCCCATCTGTTGCACAGCTGGCTGAATGGTGCTAAATGGCAAGGGGGATTTAATTTAGTTGTGGCATTCATTGGCTGCATTGTTACATTTAATTGGCTCACCTGTGTTAGCTAAAAGACAATATTTGACTGAAATTTGCTCATATTTAATCGTAAAAAATAGTAGTAGTAATGTAAGTAAAGTAAAGTAATTTCTTAATGTCCAATAATGACATATATGCTATTCAAAACAAGCAAAAACACTGATATAGCATGAAAATGCTCACTTCTGACTTGAGTTGAAGGTTATGCCTAAAAATAATATTGCAGAATTGTACTTCTGTAGTTTTTACAATCATAATACATCCTTTATCGGCATGAAACTCCTAAAATGGTCAGATGTGCGGTCACTCAGGAGAAACTCAAACTCTGTGCTACATTTAAGGATAGCCTTCAGCCTGAAAATCTCACTTTTGTCAGCTGACTTCAATTTCTGTTTATACAAAAGTGCCTTACAGGCTTCAAATAGTGCATCTATTTAAAGTCATACCAATAACACAGCATGATAGTACACCATTCATTATAATCCTAACACAGGATGTGTCATTTCTCTGATCATTTTAAGGTGATACTCAGGTTTTCAGTGGGGAGGCTATGCGCTTGTTTTTTTCGCAAGACTGAAAATGTTAAAATTTGCTTCTAAATCCTCCACTGAAAACAGGGCACAACTACCCAACTGCAGAGCAACAGGATTGTCGAAGAAGATGACAACGAGCTCATTTGGCAAGATTGTGAAATTTTTTTGGGCGAGATGATGTGAGATCCTTAAAGATCTGACAGGGGTTGTTATGTCAGGTTTTAAGCCCTCTGGAGATGTCATGAAGTGACAAGGTGTGGCAACTTGATAATGTCAGTGATATAACCAGTCTCTCACCCACTCACACTTTTCTCTTTATGTAAGGCTTGTTTTTATGTATCTCAAATTAGAAGGAAGGCATTTCATTTGGTCATAGAGGGCTCTTGAAAATGCAAGCTACTTGTTTTCTCCTTCAAATGACCTGATCAGTCATTTCCTAATGCTCTTATTTACCTAAGACTAGAACAGCTCCCCTCCCTAGTATATATCTGTATCAACTAAGATGTGACAGATATGGCTGTGCCCTTCTAAGTGCTGCTCCTATGTGCTTAGGTTAGTAAAGAAATTTGCAAAATGCAATCTGCTTATCACTTTCATCCTTAGATGTGGTTAACACACTTTTTTCAGCATAGACTAAGTTGATAGCAATTAAGTATTTTTTGTTGTTTCTATTTAAGGAATATTTAAATGTTTCCTCTATTTAAAATCCAGAGCTGCTGGAGCACGTTAAATGTGCCAGCACATTATGTTTATCTATTCTCAAAATGTCAACATCTAATGCATAGCTCGCTCTGTGAACTAAACAAATACTGGTGCCAGGATTTTAGCACTGTGCCAGGCATATTTTAATATTTGGTAAACACTGTCCTCTAGTGCTCAAACTCTAAAACACACATGCATGCCACATGTTAATGTAAAATGTCACTAAAAAGAAATTTTTTTTTCAAATCTTTTAAAACACTGTAAAACTGTAAGCCCCCCCCCCCCAAAAAAAAGTTTATTCAACATACTGTACACTGTCTATTTAATAACTACAAGTTATTTTTGTCAGAAGGTACCAGTCGGATTTTCTGTCAAGAGCTCCTGTATCTGGTGTCCGCATCAGTCCTTCAAATTATACACAAAACAGAGTGCGAAGATGTCTGTGGCCAAGGTTTTATTATCTGCTATGCTCAGATGGCTTTTGTTGGGTTGGTATAGTCTGTCTAAATGAGGCACACCATAATTAAAGAGTGAGTGGTAGTAAAAAAGAGGTGATGGCCAGTCCCTCTTCCTCCACATGACCAGATCAGTCATTAACAAATGTTTTCAAGTCATACCAACACAGGGTTAAGGTGTTCCGGTCAACTAAACAACAGGAGGTGATGTGAATCTTGACCGACCAACTCTTAAAACCATGCAGGATGTTACATATGTAACTAGAACATATTAGTGGCATTATGATTGTGCTCATTCCGCTCAGCTTTTGATGGCAATGTCTTTTCTCTGCAATTCAAAGCCATCTGGCTAAATTAGAGTCAGCAGGAGGAATGGAGCCAGGAGTAGTTAGGACAACAAGACTTTCATTAGAAGGCAATCATTATTTTTGGCCACTAAAACATCAAATTTGACAATTTCAGAATCTCTCTCTCTCTCTCTCTCTCTCTCTATATATATATATATATATATATATATATATATATATATATATATAATTTTATTTTTTTATTTTTTATTTTTTTTAAATAGTCAACCCATTGTAAAATTTTGTTTTTACCAAAAGGCTCAAAGTATTCTATGTGACAGGGGCAGTAAACTTTAAGGGCATTCATGATGTCATTGTGTACTTGCATGTGCAAACAGTCCTGTTGGGTCAATTTACCAAACAAACAGAGGAGATCAAACAGACCTGGTAAATATCTGTCTCTTCCAACAAAATGTCCCAAAATTTGCATTTATGATCCAGTTTACTGGCTCCAAAGCTCCCCCATAACATTTAGTACTGTGAGAATCAAAGAGAACATTTAGGGCAAAACAGGGCCTGTTAAGAGGTAATAAAAGTAATAACAGTCTGCTTGGTAGCTAGACTGTCTGGAAGAAAATTATTATTGTGTTTTTTGCTGTTTTCACTCAATCGCTTACTTATTGTAAACAGAATCCTTATAATTGAATCCTTATTTCGTATGATATAAATTGATTTTTTTTGGAAACAAAACCAGAGTGTTGCAAAGTTGTCATCAGATATGGTTGACACTCCACTCATTAACTCCATTTAAAACACAAGATTTCTAGGGATTTCATCAGTAATGCTGATCAGTCTTCACACTGTTGAAATGTTTAATAATGAGCTTGGATTATGCCTCAGTCTGTGTGATGACATACAGCATATCAAATATTTGGTTATACTTGAATATTACAGATATTTGATTTCAATATTATTGATATTTCATCAGCAGTTTGGGGATAATATGAGACTTGAATTTAGCCACTTAAATATAGCAATAAAAAACACTACACATGGAGAACAAGGATCTGACACACTTTTTGATGCACAAACATTTATTGTAGCATAATTAGAACTAGACCAACATTTTTTTAAAAACTTTATATTCAGTATAATGAAGATACCCACAGTCAAGAATTTACACATTTAAATTATGGCATTCAAATAATCACATGCTTTCAAATTTTAAAAAAATCAGGACCTTTACAGGTTATTTCCAAACTGCTGACATCTAACAGATTGCTGATACATTCTCATGATCCTCAATTTTGTCTCCATGGTGAGCTTTTGGTTGTACTGTTATCACTGTGAGATGAGGCGTCTGGTTACCATCTGGGCTTTGCTGTCTTTCTGCAACACAAAACAGATTTTATAAAGAAAGCAAAAATGGCACAGCTCCTGGCTTGTTCTTTGCACAAAAATCAATCAAGTGCCACATAGACATAACACAAGAAAAAAACACAAGAATTAGCATAAAATGACACAGCAATTGTGTTCCTTACATATTTTAGGCATTTCCATTCCTCCCAGTGTCCTCCTCAAGAGAACTTTTAAACATCACTGGAAATGGAACAGCCCGACGGGAGACTGAATACTTCGACAGCAAAGGAGAAATTTCACATCAGTGCAAATGATTAGTTACAGTGTAATGCAATGTAAGGATTTTGAAGTTTTTTATTTTTATTTTTTAAATGTAGATAGCAAATATTTGCTCTGAAACCTTTGGAAGTCTGAGGATCACATCAATACTGTCTGATGAGGAATCAACAATGGTTGCAGAAACCTCCTGCTTGACATTACTCTCATATGTCTGGTTGAAACCGAGAAGTAAACCCATGCCTGGGATGTAGCTTTCAATCCTGGAACAAGTAGAATTTCCTTTAACAACATATACCAATTCATGCCATTCTCGTAAACACAGAATATGTTTCAAGAATGTTGCTTGAGAAAGTGAATGAGCTCTTTTTTACTTCACAACTTTTATTTCTTGAAATAAACTGGATATTTTATAGAAACTAGAGGCTCACCTTGAGCAATAATCCGCCATGCCTTTTGGGGTATTAGTCCAGTGTACTTTGGCTTCAAGTGCTGGTCTGGAAGCAGATGAATTCTTAGCAGCAACGATTAACATTTCATAGGGCTGACATTCAACACCCCATTTAATGTTTGCCTAGACCAAACACAGGAGATAAATCTTGAAGGAAAACTACACAAACAAACAAACGCATGATTTTGAAGCTTTTTTGTAAAATATGACATATTTAAAAATATGTACAAAATAGGTTATAATGAAAACAAATTATTAATGAAACATAATTATGTATTCCAAGATTTCATATGCTCAGCAGGATAAAAGTGTCTTACTTTGCAATACTTAAAAATACTTTTTCATGTCTTGTTTGATAATAATGCTATTGAATAGTGCTCACATCTTAACTAAAATGAAAAGGCCTATGTGTGTTATTCTTTCATGCATCTTAAGTGTTGTGCCATTGTGTGTTTTGAATTTTCCAGTGCAGATGAATTAAGAACATGCTCTAGTTCATGTATTAAGATAATGATTGTTACCGGGAAAAAACATAACTCATTTTAGTGAGGCTTTTGACAAAAATAAATACAAACAAACAACCCCCGTGTTAGTTTATGAATTTCTGTTGCTTTACACATCCAGTGAAATTTAAATTACTCATCTGTCTTTAACGTGTTTTTCACATCTACATTTACCTCAACACGAGATTGAACAGTGGTGTCGACACACATCTTCCAGTTTGTAGCTCCTCCAACATAGGACACAATCAGTTGGCCCTTCTGAGTGTCTCCCTCGGTCAGATTGTATATGACTACATCAAAACCCTCAAGCTTCTCCTTGCCTGCCATTGTAAAGGCACTGAGGTTGATTGAAGCTTCAGGTACTGAGGCCTGAGGAATGAGATGGAAAACAAGACATTATTCATTTTGTATTGATCATCTCATGTCATATGGACATTTATAATAATATGAAAGTGACTATGCATCATGTTTAGAGTGGGTGAAATTTACAAGTTGGCTAGAACAGTGGAACTGAGGACTGTTAGCGTCAACTTACATAATTGAGAGTGCAAGCTATTTTTATATTTTTAAAGCCATATTCAGGGCATAAGTCAGACGAAATGTAAATGCAGATTAAATATTTTACTTAATAAGCTTGTTCATCGGATTCTTTCATAAAGTAAAATGTATTTGGGTTACTCTCAATTTATAAGTTTTGGCATACTTCCGTTATGGTGTCATGGGATCCTCTTTCACTTGAGGCTGAATCTAAATTGTTCTGGGAGTCTTCCTGTAAACACAAAATACATTTTTAAGTAATGTAATAACAGATTAGGTGATCTAGAAATAACATTACAACAGTAGTCAGTTACCCTTTTCCCCACAGCATTAAACAGTTGGTGCGTACTCACTTGCTGTTTTTTAGAGCCGACATTAACCTCAAAGTGGAGTCTCTCAACAGGTTTGGGTGCCTGGACTAAACAGAAGTGCACAGGCTACATTAGCAAAGACAGTTTCAAAACTTGTGTATAAGATCTGACACAATAATGTGAACACCTGTATACTCTAATAAAAGCTTGCTTATTTATTTTCTTTTTTCAGACAAAAAAGGTTTGCAAGTAGTGTGCCTCATGTGAGTTAAGTATATGACTCAAGCTGCCTGCCTGAACAATCAACTTGTGTTTTTGTGATTCCACACTTATTGTATGATGTAATGTATTGAGCTTGCTGTGTATACCTGGAATTACTTTGACTGCCAAGTGGGTATATCCCAGGAGATAGTAGAGAGGGTATTCCTCATGAAAATACTGTCTTTTCATCTCAGATTCCACACACAGACCCAATCCAGCAACATAACATTTAGAGCACATGTTAATCTTTGGATGCCAGTTGTTAGGTTTTGGTTTCTGTTTGATGGCATAAAGAAGAAGACAAAGAAGAAGAACTTAGGAGTCTTCATTAGATGAACTGTTAACAGTAATCTTCCAAAGGTGCTGACTGTACCACTTGGGAGTTAGAATCTTCAGGTATCATTGGCGTCCTCCTTTGGTTTTCCAGCTCTTTGCTGCTTCTTGAAACTGCATACACATTAGAGCTGTTAATTGAAAAGGAAATACATTTTTAATATACTGGTTGCAGTAATATATTGGTAGAAAGCCTTAACCCTAGTACTGCCAGCTACAGGACCAGCTAGACGACCGGCAGTGAATGAAAACACCGGAAGTGACCAATATACTGTATAGACAACCGACAGTACACAAAACTTATCTAGGACATCAATATATTGAGGTCCTGCAGTACTACGGTTAACTAAAGAACATACAAATTTACGACACCAACTGCTGGACTATTTTAAACTCCTGATTTGTTTCTGGATGAATTGATTTTGATTTGACTGTTAATTTAGCATGCCCTTAAACAAATATACTACATGACAAAGCATTCATCCATTCACTTGAGCTCAGTGAGGTCAGTGCAGAAGTTTGCAGTGGTCCTGCTTGCTAATTTACTTATAGCAGGAGAAAGCATAATGCCATTACTAATGTTTAAAGAGAGAGCAAGTGAGAGAGAGGAGAGCGAGAGAGAGAGAGAGAGAGAGAGAGAGAGTGCATTGGGTGGGTTTTGAGTTTGTAAATGTACTCAGAATTGTAGAAGAATAAATCAATTTCCTCTCAGCCCCAAAACATACCTGACTGAAACAAGCTGAAATTCTCTTTTGCAAGTGGGAGAGTCAAGACTGAATTTTTGTTTTTCAATATTGATATTGGCAGAAAGGTCCCATGGGAGTTCAACAGCAGCTTTACTCTTCAGTTCAGAACCACACTGGAAAAACTTCGTGTTGATCCCATTGAAAATCCAGAAGTCCTTTGTGAAGCTAAAAAAATAAATAAATAAAAACATAAAAACATGTAATGTTAATTGTATAAAATTGTAATATGACCCACTTGGGTGTCAAGGGGTTACAGCACCAAAAAAATGGCCATTTACATATTCTTGATCACTGAATACAATTACCCGATAAAGCCCTCAGTGTCCAGTGAAATATCCGAAGTCAAGAGGTCTCCAAGGCGAGCTGGTTGTGGAGATACTATAGCGCTAGCTACACAAAAACACATTTTGCACATTTTGTTTTGATACAGTACATTTTTCAGTTATTTTAACAAATGTTGCTTGGCATTTACTCACCATTAAGATTGATCCCAGACACTGCGTGATAATATTTGCTTATCTCCACTTGGAAACCCAGAGTGGTGGCTTGCAAGTAACGAGCTTCAGAAATCATGTAAAGTTTCATCCAGTGCCATGAAAATCCCTTTTGTAAATTCTCAATTAAAGTCTGCAGAGGAGATCCTTTTTCTGCAAACCTACTGACAGCCTAAAAGCAAAATCATAGGACAGCATCTTGTGACAAGCCTTCAGAACCACACAGGATAGTACTTTCTGTTGATATCGCTAGAGACTTCGATATAATACATCTGTAATTGATAGTAGTGTGTTTATTATTATTTATCTCACCATTTTGATATATTCAAGGAGATCTTTCTTGAGTTCAGCAAAGAAAAACTCTTGTCCAAACTCACGTAAATAGGCAGAGAGGACTGGCTTATCATTTGGTAAAGATTCCCAGTTTTTAAGCTGAAAATGACACAATATAATGTGCACCCACACCAGTTATTTAAGACATCATAATACAGTTAATGTTTTTTCCTTGATGTCCTAGATACAATACTCACAGCATCGTAAACAGCCTTTAAGTCGCTTAAGCTAAAATCTCCTTTAAATCCAGGAATTTTGGTGGTCAAAAGCTCCTTAATTCCTTCAGCACGGATACCAAACTAACATTAAAAGAAAAGGGAAGAATTACTGATTGTGATTGAGAGTACATGTTTAACTTTAAGTGTAATATTCGACACTGTACCTCCATCAGCTGCAGAACTCTACCAATGGCAAAAAGTTTGCCTTTTGTCATGATCTCAGTGGGTAAGATGCTAGATGGATCTCTTAAATTCATGGCTACAGCAGCTGTGCCCATTAAAAAATCATCTGCATTCAAAAAATGAAAAACAGTCATATATATATATATATATATATATATATATATATATATATATATATATATATATATATATATATATATATATATATATATATTTTATAACAAA